>JAOTQR010077949.1:0-11703 GCA_025774065.1 Solanum ossicruentum
TCTGGGGTTTTTTGAAAGGGGAAAGGAAGAAGAATGAGCGAGGAATATAAGATTTGGGGGCGCGTGGCCCCCATGCGAGGACTTGTATTATATATATATATTTTTTGAAAGTAATTGTTCCAAATTCATTAAAAATAAAACAAAGCTCGATAACTAATTTAACACCGTGGAGGGTGAAAATTGGGTGTCAACACTATCACCTTGACATTTTGCATCAAAACACACTCCAAACCAATTCTTGATGCATTACAATATACCACAAACCCTTCCAACCCTTCTGGTAGTGTCAAGATAGGATTGGAGACAAGCCTATCTTTCAAAGTTCAGAAACTCTTTTCATATTCATCGGTCCACACGAATTATGCTTTCTTTTGGGTCAAATTTGTCATAAGAGAAGCAACAGAAGAAAAGACATTCACAAACTTCCGGTAGTAACCTGCTTAACCCAAGAAACTCCTACTATCCGATGGAGTCAAGAGTCTAGGCCAATTTCTTATCACCTCCATCTTCTTAGGATCTATCTTAATGCCATCACCTAACACCACATGCCCTAGAAAAGCAACCTCTTTCAAAAAAAATTCACATTTTTCATATTTAGCAAACAACCCCTCTTCTCTCAAGATTTGTGACACCAGCCTCAAGTGATTCAGATGTTCTTCCTCACTCCAAGAATAAGTCTATATATCATCAATTCAGACCACGACAAACATGTCAAGGTAGGGTTTAAAGACCCTTTTCACGAAATCCATAAATATAGTTGGCATACTAGTCAACCCGAAGGACTTAACCACAATATCAAAGTGCTCATACCTAGTCCTAAAGGTCTTCTTGGGAATATCATACTGCCTCACCTTTACTTGGTGGTACCCGGAAAGAAGATCAATCTTAGAAAAGTGACTATCCCCTTGTAGTTGATAAAAAAGGTCATCAATCCTTCGTAGAGGGTACCTGTTCCTTATGGTAATCCTATTAAGTTACTGGTAATCAATGCACAGACAAGAGAACTATCGTTTTTCTTCACAAATAACACTACTACACCCCAAGGTGACTTACTAGGCCTTATGAAACATTTCTCCAACAAATCCCTCAATTGATCCATCAACTCCTTAAATTCTGTCGGGGCCATACGGAAGGAGGACTAGAAATGAGTTTAGTATCAGGAAGGAGGTCTACACTAAAGTCTATTGCCCTTTCAGGAGGAATACCAGGAAGCTCATCGCAAAATACATCAAGAAACTCATTGACCACTGGAATGGACTCAATAGGAAGGACTTTGGACTCAACATCCCTAACAATCACAAGATGGTAAAGGCACCTTTAGAAATCAACTTTTGGCCTTTAAGACAATAAATGAATCTACCGTTGACCACCACACCACGACTTTTCCACTCAAGGAGGGTTCATTAGGTATTGTAATTTAACTTTACAAGTTCTACAACCAATGGAAGCATAATATGCATGTAACCAATCCATCTCAAAACTGATATCAAAATCCACCATATTTAATTCAACAAAATCACAAGGAAAGACTTTATGCAGTATGAACACAGAACAATTTTTATAGACTGTTTTAGTAACAATAGACTTACCAAAAGGGGTAGATACTTCATAAGGTTCATACAACAAATTGGGACTCACATGGAGCTTTTTTGCAACAAAAGGACTTATAAAAGAAAGAGTGGCACCCAGATTTATCAACACACACATGAAAATCAAGAACCTTTAACATATTGGTGACCACATCGGGCACCTCATCCACCCCTTTCCTTCCTTGGAGAACATAGAACTTATTTTTCCTTGGAGCACCTATTTGTTATCCTCCCTTTGCCCTTGGACCCGCATTAGCATCTTGGTCTCGTGGATGACCATAACTACCTTTTTTTTAAGCATGAGGACAATCAATAACCTTATGACCCACTTCACCACAACCAAAACAAGCATTAGAATTTTTCAAACATGGGCCACCATGGTTTCTCCTACATTTTTGGCACTTAGGGAGAGTCATCCCACCAATACCACCTTGGAATCATGGATTATAACTAGCAAATCTCTTATTAGAAGCATTGGATGACCCTTGTCCTTGTAACTAGTGTCTTTGACGAAATCGGCCACCCTTGGAATCACCTTCAAAATGAGCCCTCTTGGAATCACCACTTCTTCTTTTCCTAAGCTTTTCCCCCTCTAGTTGCTTGACATAAGTCATGAGCTAAGACAAATCCATTTAATTCAATAGCATGGTGGTGCAACTCTCTTCATTAACCAACGCGGACACTCCCTACATAAATTTGTTCATTTTAGCTCTAGGGTAAGCCAAAAAATATGGAGCATACTTGGAAAGCTTGTCAAATTTGAGGGAATACTCCCTCACACTCATGGCACATTACTTACGGTTCATAAAATCCATCATCATAGCCTCTCTTAGCTCAATAGGGAAGAACCGGTTGAGGAATGTATCACGCCCAAAGTCCCGTTAGGGCAGACTAGCACCAGTTGCCGATAAAGCCCAGGAGAACCAACCTATATCCATGTGCTTTCTATGGATATTATAAGGGATTTCTACATTTGACATGCCTCTAAGAAAATAAACAGTGATAACAAGACAAAAAGAAATGCATATGGCCAGGCTGTTGGGGCCATGGTGTTTAAAGTAAGAGATATGGCCGCACTTTAATTTACGTAGTCTATAAAGCCTCTAGATAAGGAAAATTATCTGATAAGTGTCGGGACAGGCCCCGCCTTGACTTATACAATGCAAAAATATAAGATCTGGACACACACAAAGTTCCGAAGTAACCTGGAGCTTGGTAACAGCAGTTGGATATCCTGTACTCCTACTGGGGAGATCTACTAGCACCTGTACCTGCAACATAAAATACAAGTCCTCTATAAGGGACTTCATTACGAGATGATGTACTAAATATGTAAGGCAAGAAATACTATATATGAATTAACAACTCAAATAAGACTATGCACTAGTGTAGGATAAGAGACCACCTTTAGTTATACTGTGGGATCATGTACTTTATGTTCTTTTTATCACTTTATCTTCACTGTATAATCGTTACACAACATGTAATACAAATGACCAGCTGATCAGTGGTAAAACTCTATGGGGATCAGCCCTGGCAAGGCTCCTCGTTAACCCCTTGGGCTACCCCTCGTGACAGGATCGACCCAAGCTAGGTGATTCTTCCATCCCTCGGGCTACCATCCATCAATAAGCAATATAATTTTACTTTATGTTTAAATTACCTTTGAGATGATTCATTTGGTGGTCATAATATTAGAGTTGTAGGACTGTAGATATAACATATGACATGTAAATAATCACAAAAGACAATACCACAATGAAAGATGTAGGTGACATAACTAATGAAATGCATAGGAAGTAGAACAACACATGAACTTTATTTAGTAGAATGAACTCGTGTATCTTGGTATGCAAGTATGTATGCAGATTTGAAGGAGACTATGTATGGGAGCATATGAACATGTGAAAGAGTGGAGACATGGATGTTTGTTATGTCGCAGTAGATAAGAGCTTCTATGTACCAAGGAAGAACCTAGGTTTCATGCCAAGTAATACAAAATCAAGTAGCCTTACATACCTCATTGTATGACCTTACTATTACCTCGAGATAACCTTCCCTTCCTCTAAATATTTATATACAACATAGTAGATGATACAACTAGAATTTGGAGCCAATAGATACATCTTGGCAGCCCAATATCATAAAAAAATAACATACAGGCAGTAAGAGTATAATTGTACACCGAGCATATTCTTTTAATCTTTCCGCCCCTAATCATATTTTCTAATACACATTCTCATTTGCATATTAGGTGCAACTTCTTCTAGTCCCATCAATCTCTTACAACATCCCACAAAGAATAACACATAACAATTCTATGCAACATACAAATAGGCGGCATAACGTTACATCCCTTTGCCCCATTTTGACGTCAACAATCCCAAACCTGTCCCAACTTTAGCCAAACTGTCCGCAAGAAATAGATACATAAAAAATCCTTCATAAAGTCTTAGAAGAGTGCCAAAACAGTCATTAAGTACATGAGGTAATAGTCTCCTATCCAACAACCCATAAGTTCGTATTAAGAACACAATTGCGACATCCTATAAGAACTCACTTTTGCGGACTTTAAAGGTGGTGCAACTGCCTGGTTTCATCATTAGTAAATAAACCTTTGTTACATACATGAGTGTTACTTCATAATAGAGCCAACAAGTAAGAGGAAATCTTCTTGAACAACAAGAAAAGCTCATAACAATCCTTAGGACACATGCTGTCCAAAATTTCAGCACAAACATAACCAACATAGTATCTTGGTTTTCATAAGAAAACCATACTAAACACGTATATAAACTTACTTACCACTACCTCCAAGGTGTAGAGTTCCCTAATAACCCTAAAAGTTCCCTTGTATGCTTTGCTAGGTTAAGAAAGTGTAGAGAGGAAGTTTGTGAAAGCTGAAATTTTCCAAGTCTAAGAATAACTTAAGGGTGCTATTTGTTAGCCTATTTAAAGGGGATTTTAGCTAACATTCTTGTGTGGTTTAAGCCTTATATTATTAAGGTGGTGATGCAATAGCTTGTCCCTTGCACTTGGGCCTAATTGGGTCTCAAAGTTAATGGGCCTTGGCTGCCCATCTTCCAAATTTCTCTTCACTTGGTTTGGGCCCAAATGTTTAAGTGTCCTATGATGTACCTGGGCCCTTTTTATATGCTTATTGGGCAGAAAATAAAGTCCATTTATGATGCTAAAACACATGCTAAAATTACACCCTTAACATGGACTTTATTCATAATTGGACTTGGACAAATTCGACGTCAGACCTCATCTCCGTTTAGCTAGCAATCTAAGCTAAGCAAGTAGATGACTCACCTACTAGCTTATTAAGTCCTACAAGTACCTCAATTCTCTCACTTTGTTTAAGGCCGTGATCCCATCAATTTGACTTAAAACTTACACTAGACCCTCTTCAGTGTTAGACATACATATCGCCCTTTAATTGGAGATTCAAGCACTTTTAAAAATTGACGCTAATTTGAAAAGCCATATCATGTTTCATTTGAAAAATACTAGTATTGTAAGATGTGGGGTGTTGCATCCTCCCCCCATAGGAACATTCATCCTCGAATTGTAGCATAATTGGATAGCTTAACCAAGTTCAACACAATAAATGTTCAAACACACATACCTATTATGGCCCTTAATTCTGGATGTTGGACTTCCTCTTTAGCTTGAAATAAGTAAGGGTATTTTGATTTTATCACTTCCTCGGCCTCCCATGTTATTTCTCCTGCTTTATGGTTTCTCCAAAGTACTTTTACTGAAGCTATTTCTTTATTCCTTAGCTTTTTAACTTGACAGTCTATAATAGCAATAACTACCTCTTCATACGTGAGATCTTCTGTAACCTGCACGTCTTTAATAGGAGTGAAGCGGGATAGGTCACCTATGCAATTTCGAAGCATTAAGACATGAAAAACTGGATCAACCATTGAAAGTTCTTGGAGTAGCTCTAGTTCATATGCAACCTACACGAACCTTTTAATAATCTGATATGGCCCTATGTAATGTGGGCTCAGTTTTCCTTTCTCACCAAATCTCATAACCCCTTTCATTAGAGACACCTTTAAAAGTACCCAATCCCCTACTGAGAATTCCAGTCCTCTCCTTCTAGCATCCACATATGATTTGTGATGACTTTGGGCTATTTCTAGCTGCTGTTGTATTACCTTAACCTTTTCCATGGCTTGTTGTACTAGATCTGGCCCAAGCAAGGTGGTTTCACCCACTTCAAACCATCCAATCGGCGACCTATATTTCCTTCCATACAAGGCTTCGTAAGGTGCCATTTTGATACTTGAGTGGTAGCTATTATTATAGGAAAATTCAATAAGTAGCAAATAGTCCACCTAACTACCTTTAAAGTCTAATCCACAAGCTCGCAACATATCTTCAAGTGTTTGAATAGTGTGTTCTGCTTAACCGTCTATTTGAGGGTGGAAAGCTGTACTCAAATTCACTTGTGTCTCTAAAGTCCTTTGGAAGGACTTCCAAAAGTTTGCAATGAATTGTGCTCCTCGGTGAGATATAATGGAGATTGAGACTCCACGTAGCCTGACTATATCTTTGAGGTATAGCTTGGCATACTCTTCAGCTATATAATTACTCCGGATGGGCTGACTTTATGAGTCTATGAACTATTACCCTTATGGAGTCAAACTTTTGAAATGTGTGAGACAAACCTGTAGAAAAATCCATGTTGATCATGTCCCATATCCATGTTGGAAGCTCTATACATTGCATATAACCTCCTGGCTTTTGGTGTTCTACTTTCACTTGTTGGCAATTTGGACATTGTGTCACAAATTCTACAAGGTCCTTTTTCATGCCTCCCCACCAAAACATTCCCTTCAGGTCATGGTACATCTTAGTTGATCCTAGATAGATGTAATATCAGGAATGATGGGCTTCTTCCATTATCCTCTTTCTTAATCCATTAATATCAGGCACATATAATCTATTTTGCCAGTAAACTACTCCATTTTGTGTAAGGTCAAAGCCCTTTATCGTACCCTGACTCACATTTTCCATAAGTTGTCGTAAAACATGATCCTTCAACTATTTTTCTTTCACCTCCATTAACAATGAAGACTCCGCATCATTATGCACAATAACCCTTTCCTTTAGAGTTTCAAGAAGGCGAACTCCCAAACTGGCTAGCTGAGGTAGATCCTTAGACACTCCTTGACTTATCATAGCTTGATCACCAGTATTCATGATTTCCTTATGACTCAGAGCATCGGCTATTACATTTGCCTTCCTCGGATGGTATAGTATATCAACGTCATAATTCTTTATCAGCTCTAACTATCTCTACTATCTTAAGTTTAGGTCTTTTTGCTTGAAGATGTATTGTAAACTCTTATGGTCAGTATATAGGTCAATGTGAACCCTAAACAAATAGTGGTGCCATATTTTCAGAGCAAATACAACCGCTACTAGCTCAAGATTATGTGTTAGGTAGTTTTTTTCTCATGTGGTCGTAGTTGTCTACATGCATAAGCAATTACCCTACCATGTTGTATCAGTACACACCTTAAGCCAACTCCTGAAGCATCGCAATACACTGTATACCCTTTGGTGCCTTCTGGAAGTACTAGCACAGCTGCAGAAGTTAGCTTATTTTCCAGCTCATGGAAGCTCCTTTCACAGGTATCATTCTATTGGAACTTGGTTTCTGTATGTGTCAACTTTGTTAGAGGTGCAAAAAAAGAAGAAAAACTTTCAACAAACCTCCTGTAATAGCCTGCCAAACCTAGGAAGCTCCGAACATCCGTAGGTATTGTTGGTCTTGGACAATCTTTCATAGCCTCTATCTTTTGTGAATCAACTCTTATTCCCTCATCGGATACAATATAACCCTAAAATGCCATTGATTTTAGACAAAATTTCACATTTTAGAAAACTTGGCATACAACTGTCAATCACAAAAAACCTCTGACACTTGTCATAAGTGATTTGCTTGGTCCTCTTCAGACCTTGAATATACCAAAATGTCATCTATAAATACTATCATGAACACATCCAAGATTGGCTTGAATACACTATTCCTCAAATCCATAAAAACTCCTGGTGCATTCGTTATCCCAAATGACATAACACGAAATTCAAAGTGACCATGCGTGTCCTAAAAATAGTCTTAGGTATATCTTTCTCCTTCACCCTAACTTGGTGATACCCTGATCTCAAATCAATTTTTGAAAACCATTTGGCACCCTGTAACTGATCAAATAAATCATCAATCCTGGGGAGGGGGTATTTATTCTTAATTGTTCCCCTATTCAATTGTCGATAGTCAATACATATTCTCAAGGTGCCATCCTTTTTGTGTACAAATAACACTGGTGCACACCAAGGGGACATATTAGGTCTTATAAAACCCTTCTCCAATAAGTCTTTTATTAGCTCTTTTAATTCACGCAATTCTGCCGGGGTTATTCTATATGGAGGGATGGAAATAGGTTGAGTTCCTAGAAGTAAATCAACACCAAAATATATCTCTCGTTCTAGAGGTAAGCCTTGAAGTTCTTCAAGGAATACATCAACAAATACATTCACTACTTGAACTGATTGAAGAGTTGGTGATTCTTCCTCCATAACCCTCACTCTAACTAAATGACATATATACCCCTTAGATATCATCTTTCTTGCCTTAAAATAAGAGATAAACTTACCCTTTGGCGCCCCAATATTGCCTTCCCATTCAAGAACTGCATCATTTGGAAAGTGGAAGTACACTCTCTTAGTTCAGCAATCCACAGTAGCATAGCAAGAAGTTAACCAATCCATACCCATTATAATATCAAATTCCACCATTTCTAGCTCAATGAGGTCATCCCATGTGTCACGGTCACCAAAAGTTACTACACAGTCATAATAAACCGTTCTGGCTATAATAGATTCATTGGTTGGTGTAGACATTTCAAATGGTTTGTTCAATAGTTTGGGTGTCCTCTTAATCTTCCCAGCAACTAGTAGGGTAATGTATGATAGTGTAGAACCAGGGTCAATTAATGCATATACATTATGTGAAAAGATGGACAATGTACCTTTGACCACATTAGGTAAAGCTTCCAAATTTTGACGACTCCCTAGAGCATAAGTGCGATTCTGGACTCCGAGAGGTAGTTGCCCCTCTAACACCTTTACCATGACCCATCAGTGCTTGTTTACCCCTACCTAATGGAGGGACTGGCGATGATGATGAAACACCTGACCTAGTAGATTGTGCTATATGACCCATGCACCTTCTCGGGCAATCTCTTATCATATCCCCTGGCGCACCACACCAATAACAAGCATATGTCCCAACATGACATGTATTTGAATGAATTCTTCCACACTATTTACAAGGTTGCGTAGGAGTCATTTGCTGTCCTGCTAAATACCTCACTGTCCGAGCTCCTTGCCCTTCACCTCTTGGACCATACTGATTTCTCCTAGACCCCTGAAGTTGTGGTGGAGTACTAGCTACAAAGTAGGAGGACAATGTCCTAGGAGGTCTATTAGAAAACTGAGGCCTAAGCTCACCTTGCCCTTTGCTTCTAATCCTCCAATTTCTGTGCAAAAGCTTGCATTCTCGCTATATCCATGTCTTTATTCAAGGAAGCAATGGTACAGTGTCTGACCAAATACGTATCCAATCTATCCACATATCGATGAAATCTATCTGCCATAGTAGCAACTACATTAGGAGCATACCTTGCCAGGGAATTGAATTGAATGCTATAGTCCCTCACGATTATATTCCCTTAGTGTAGATTCAAGAACTGATTTGAACGGGCCTCTCAGATCTCTAATGGTAAGCAATGGTCAAGAAATACCTCCTTCAACTCCTTCCTTGTAGTTGTGGGTGCATCTATACCCTTAGATTGTTTCCAAGCTTCGTACCACAATATAGCCACAAACTTCAACCTGTATGTCACTAACTCGACAACATCTGTACCACTCACCTGAATAACATCTAAAGTGCATTGAATCTGATCAATATAGTCTTGGGGATCTTCATTAGGATCTGACCTAGTGAAGGATGAAGGGTCCAAATTAAGGAAATCATATATCCTCGTGCCAGCTGCCCTATTCGTACTACTTGTACCTATAACTGGACCTTCATGCCTTTGACCTTGGCCAGCAACTATACGAGTCAATAGTTGGAATGTATTTCTCAGATCCTGCACAGTAGCATCAATAGGTGGTTCTAGGGGAATTTCACTACTTACGGGTTCATCAGGAACTGGAGGAGTTGGAGATGTCTGTGAAAGAGACTTCTCTTAAACCTCATTTCATTGTCTCATTTGACTGGGTATACCAACCACCACTTCTACTCCCACCCCTTTACCTTTGTTTTTCCTGATTTCTGGCATACTTGTTCTACAAAATAATTTAGGGGTTAGACACAATGCACCTATTACACTTGGCTCTATGGTACAATCCAAAGAATGAAAAGAAAGTAACAACTCCTAAATGTCATATAGCCTCCTGCTTATAAATGTGGTGCACAACAAATCGATAAACAAGTCTCTATATAGACACGGCTTTGTAGACTCCCTAGGATGACCCACTCTGATACCACTCCTGACACGCCTAAAGTCCCATTAGGGTGGATTGGCACTCGTTGCTGATAAGGCCTGGGAGAACCAACCTATATCCACACGCTTTCTATAAATATGATAAGGTATTTCAACATTTGACATACCTTTAAGAAAATAAATAGTGATAACAAGCCAAAAGGAAATGCATATGGGTAGGCTGTTGGGGCCACAGTGTTTAAAGTATGAGACATGACCACACTTTAATTTACATAATCTACAAAGCCTCTAGTTAAGGAAAAGTATCTGATAAGGGTCGGGATAGGCCCCACCTTGACTAACAGTACAATACAAAAATATAAGCTCTAGACACACACAAAGCTCCAAAGCAACCTGGAGCTTGGTAATAGTAGCTAGATATCCTGTACTCCTACTAGGGAGATCTACTAGCACCTGTACCTGTAGCATGAAATGCCGGTCCCCCGTAAGGGACGCTAGTACGAGATAACGTACTAAATATGTAAGGCAGGAATACTATATACGAAGTAAGAACTCAAATGAGACTATGCACTAGTGTAGGATAATAAACCACCTTTAGTTATACTGTAGGATCATGTACTTTATGTTCTTTTTATCACTTTACCTTTACTGTATAATCAGTACACAATATGTAATACAAATGACCAGCTAATCAATGGTAAACCTGTATCAGAATCAGCCCTGCATAGGATCCTCCTTAACCCCTCGGGATACCCCCCGTGATAGGATCGACCCTGGGTAGGTGATTCTTCCACCCTCGGGCTACCGTCCATCAATAAGCAATATACTCTTACTTGATCTTTCAATTACCTTTGAGATGATTCTTTTTCTGGTTGTAATATTGGAGTTGTAGGACTGTAGATACAACATATGACATGTAAATAATCACAAAAGACAATACCACAATGAAAGGAGTAGGTTACACAACTAATGAAATACATAGGAAGTAGAACAACACATGAACTTTATTTAGTAGAACGAACTCGTGTATCTTAGCATCCAAGTATGTATGCAAATTTGAAGGTGACTGTATATGGGAGAATATGAACATATGAAAGAGTGGAGACATGGTTGTTTGTTATGTCGGAGTATATAAGAGCCTCTATGTACCAAGAAAGAACCTAGGTTTCATGCCAAGTAATACGAAATTAAGTAGCCTTACATACCTCGCTTTATGACCTCGCTATTACCTCCAAATAATACTCTAATCAATGAGGTGTGTTAGATTTCTAAGGACCATTAACAACCTAGTTCTCTGATACCAAGCTTTTCATGACCAAAGCCTATGGCCTAGACATGACATGGCGATTGGGGAACCTTAAAGGGACACCAAACATGCCTCTTAGCATATCAATCACACATCCTTGGTTGTGTGACACCCCTCCCTGGGGTCGTGACCAGTGCCCGATAAGGATACGTAATCACCTACTAAGTTGAATTTCTTTATAATCACAGCCTAGAATTCTGCCGAAATTTTGGCAGAGTTTCCTCTGTTTTATTGACTAACCTCACCTGCAGCAGCTCCCAGAATACACAGAAAAATA
>JAOTQR010077950.1:0-11702 GCA_025774065.1 Solanum ossicruentum
CTGTAACCTGTACATCCTCAATAGGAGTGATACGAGATGGATCACCTATGCATTTTTGAAGCATTGAGACGTGAAAAATTGGATGCAACCTGCCCGAGCCTCTTAATAATCTGATATAGCCCTATGTAACGTGGGCTCAGTTTTTCTTTCTTACCAAATCTCATAACCCTTTTCATTGGAGACACCTTTAAAAATACTCAATCCCCTACTGAGAATTCCAATTCTCTCCTTCTAGCATCCGCATAGGATTTGTGACGACTTTGGGCTGTTTCTAGATTCTGCTGTATCACTTTAACTTTTTCCATGGCTGCTTGTACTAGATATGGCCTAAGCAAGGTGGTTTCACCCACTTCGAACCATCCAATTGGTGATCTACATTTCTTTCCATACAAAGCTTCATAAGGTGCCATTTTGATACTCGCGTGGTAGCTATTATTATAAGCAAATTCAATAAGTGGAAAATGGTCCACCCAACTACCTTTAAAATCTAATGCACAAGCTCACAACATATCTTCAAGTATCTGAATGGTGCGTTCTGCTTGACCGTCTGTTTGGGGATGGAATGTCGTACTCAAATTCACTTGTGTCCCTAAACTCCTTTGGAAGGACTGCCAAAACTTTGCAGTGAATTGACCATCTCTTTTAGGTATAGATTGGCATACTTTTCAACTGTATAATCACTCCTAACTGGCAAGAAGTGTGCTGACTTTATAAGTCTGTCAACTATTACCCATATGGAGTCAAACTTCTGAAATGAGAGAGGCAAACCTGTAACAAAATCCATATTGATCATATCCCACTACCATGTTGGAAGTTCTATACACTGCATATAAACTCCTGGTTTTTGATTTTCTACTTTCACCTGTTGGCAATTTGGATCCTCGAACTGTTTTTCTTTCACCTCCATTACCAATGAAGACTCCGCATCATTCTGCACAATAACCCCTTCCTTTGGAGTTTCAAGAAAGTGAACTCCCAAATTAGCTAACTGACATAGATCCTTAGCCACTCCTTGACTTATCATAGCTGGATCACCAATATTCATGATTGTCTTACGACTCAAAGCATCGGCTACCACATTTCCTTCCCCGAATGGTATAGTATATCAACATCATAATCCTCTATTAGCTCTAGCCAACTCCGTTGTCTTAAGTTTAGATCTTTCTGCTTAAAGATGTATTGTGGGCTCTTATGATCAGTATATATGTCAACGTGAACCCCATACAAATAGTGGCGCCATATTTTCAAAGCAAATACAACTGTTGCTGCGTCGAGATCATGTGTTGGATAGTTTTTCTCATGTGGTCGTAGTTGTCTAGAGGCGTAAGAAATTACCCTACCATGCTGTATCAGTCACACCCTAAGCCAACTTATGAAGCATCGTAATACACTGCATACCCCTCAGTGCCTTAGGGAAGTACTAGCACAGGTGCAGAAGTTAGCTTATTTTTCATCTCCTGGAAGCTCCTTTCACACGCATCATTCCATTGGAACTTGGTTGCCTTTTGTGTCAGCTTTGTTAGAGGTGCAGAAATAGAAGAAAAACCTTTAACAACCCTCCTGTAATAACCTGTCAAATCTATGAAGCTCCGAACTTCCATGGGTGTTGTTGGTCTTGGTCAATCTTTCACAGCTTTCATCTTTTGTGAATCAACCGTTATTCCCTCATCAGACACAATATGACCCAAGAATGCTATTGATTTTAGCCAAAATTCACATCTAGAAAACTTGGCATACAATTGTCGATCACGAAGAACCTGTAATACTTGTCGCAAGTGATCTGCGTGATCCTCTTCTGATCTTGAATATACCAAAATGTCATCTATAAACACTATCACAAACACATCCAAGAATAGCTTGAAGACCCTATTCATCAGATCCATAAAAACAACTGGTGCATTCGTTAGCCCAAATGACATAACAAGAAATTCAAAGTGACCATAGCGCGTGCTGAAAGCAGTCTTAGGTATCTCTTTCTCCTTCACCCTCATGTGGTGATAACTTGATCTCAAATCAATTTTTGAAAAGCATTTGACACCTTGTAACTGATCAAAAAAATCATCAATCCTGGAAAGGGGGTATTTATTCTTAATTGTCACCCTATTCAATTGCCGATAGTCGATACACATTCTCAATGTGCCATCCTTTTTACGTACAAATAAACACTGATGCACCCCAAGGGGACACACTAGGTCTTATAAAATCCTTATCCAATAAGTCTTTATGAAGCCCTTATCTAATAAGTCTTTTAGTTGCTCTTTTAATTCCCACAATTCCGCTGGGGCTATTCTATATGGAGGGATAGAAATAGGTTGAGTGCCTGGAAGTTCTTCAGGGAACACATTGACAAATTCATTCACTACTGGAACTGACTGAAGAGTTGATGATTCTTCCTCCATATCCCTCACTCTAACTAGATGACATATATACCCCTTGGATATCATCTTTCTTGCATTAAAATAAGAGATAAAGTTACCATTTGGCGCCCCAACATTGCCTTCCATTCAATGTCTCATTTGGAAAATGGAAGTACACTTTCTTAGTTCGGCAATCCACGGTAGAATAACAAGAAGCTAACCAATCCATACACATTATAACATCAAATTCCACCATTTCTAGCTCAATAAGGTCATCCAATATGTCACGGTTACAAACAGTTACTACACAGTCATAAACCCTTCTAGCCATAATAGATTCACCGGTTGGTGTAGACACTTCAAATGGTTTGTTCAATAATTTGAGTGTTCTCTTAAACTTCTCAGCAACTAATGGAGTGATGTATGATAGTGTAGAACTAGGGTCAATTAATGCATATACATTATGTGAAATGATGAACAATGTACCTTAGAACTAGGGTCAATTAATGCATATACATTATGTGAAATGATGGACAATGTACCTGTGATCACATCAGGCGAAGCTTCCAAATTTTGCCGACTCCCCAGAGCATAAGTGCGATTCTGGGCCCCGCTAGAGCTAGTTCTCCCTCTAACAACTCTACCACAGCCCATAGGTGCTTATTGACCCCTACCTGCTGGGGGAACTACTAATGATGACGCAACAGCTGACCTAGTAGATCATGTTATATCACCTAAACGTCTCCTCAGGCAATCTCTTATCATGTGCCCTGGTGCACCACACTAATAATAAACATTTGTCCCAACACGACATATACCCGGATGACTCCTTCCACACTTTTAACAAGGCTTCCTGGGAGTCATTGGTTGGCCTGCCGAATAACCCATTGTTCGGGCACCTTGCCCTTCCCCTCATTGACCAAACTAGTTACTTCGAGACCCTTGAAATTGCGATGGAGCACTGACTGCAGAGTACGAGCATGATGGCCAAGGCTGTCTATTAGAAAATCGAGGCTTAAGCTCACCTTGGGGTGGTGTAAACTGCCCTGTAGATCTGGCTATTTTGGCCTGTCCCCTTTCCAACCCTTCTGTCCTTCTCCTCTGCCTCTGATCCTCCAATTTTTGTACAAAAGCCTGCATTCTTGCTATGTCCATATCTTTGTTCAAGGAAGCAATGGTACAGTCTCTAACCAGATACGTATCCAATCTATCCACATTCAATGAACTCTCTCTTTCATAGTAGCAACTACATTAGGAACATGATCGGTAGAGAATTAAATTGAAGGTTATACTCCTTCGCACTCACATTCCCTTGGTGGAGATTCAGGAACTGATCTGCATTAGCCTCTCGAATCTCTAATGGCAAGTAATGGTTAAGAAATGCCTCTCTGAACTCTTCCCAGGTAGTTGGAAGTGCATCTATACCCTTGGATTGCTTCCAAGCTTCATACCACAATATCGCCACACCCTTCAACCTATATGTCGCTAACTCAACAACTACTGTACCACTTACGTGCATAACATCTAAAGTACGCTGAATCTGATCAATAAAATCCTGGGGGTCTTCCTTAAGATCTGACCCAATGAAAGTTGGGAGGTCCAAATTAAGAAAATCTCGTATCCTTGTACCAACTGCCCTATTCGTACCACCATTACTCATAACTGGACCTTCCTGCCTTTGACCTTGGCTAGCAACTATACGAATCAATAGTTGAACTGCATTTCTCAGATCCTGCACTGTAGCATCGACAGGTGGTTCTGGGAGAATTTCACTACTTCCAAATTCATCATGAGCTGGAGAAGTTGGAGATGTCTGTGATAAAGACTCCTCTCGAACCTCATCTCGTTATCTCACCTGACTGGATATACGAATCACCACTTCTACTCCCTTTACCTTTGTTCTTCCTGGTTTCTGGCATACTTGCTATACAAAACAATTTAGGAATTAGACATAATGCATTTATTACACTTGACTTTATGGCACGATCTAAAAAATGAAAAGAAACTAAATGTCACGTAGCATCTTGCTTATAAATGTTGTGCACAACACATCAATAAACAAGACACTACATAGACACGGCTTTGTAGACTCCCTAGGATGACCCACTCTGATACCACTTCTGTCACACCCCAAAGTCCTGTTAGGGCGGATTGGCACCCGTTGTTGGTAAGGCTCGGGAGAACCAAACTGTATCTATGCACGTTCTATACATATTATAAAGGATCTCTACATTTGACACACCTTTAAGAAGATAAACAGTGATAACAAGCCAAAAAGAAATACATATGACTAGGTCGTTGGGGCCACGGTGTCTAAAGTACGAGACATGACCACAATTTAATTTATATAGTTTACCAAGCCTCTAGATAAGAGAAAGTATCTGACAAGGGTCGGGACAGGCCCCCCTCAACTAACTGTACAATATAAACATAAACTCTAAACACAAACAAAGCCCCGAAGTAACATTGAGCTTGGTGTCAGCGACTGGATGTCCTGTACTCCTACTGAGAAGATTTACTAGCATGAAATGCAAATCCCCCGTAAGGGACATCAGTACGAGATAAGGTACTGAGTATGTAAGACAAGATATACTGTATATAAAGTAACAACTCAAATAAAACCATGCACCGGTGTAAGATTAGAGACCACCTTTGATATACTTTGGAATTATATAGTTTATGTTCTTTATATCACTTTACTTTTACAGTATAATTTGTGCACAACTGTAATACAAATGATCAACTGATCAGTGGTGAAACTATATCGGGATCATCTCTGGCTAAGTTCTTCTTTAACCCCTCGGGCTACCACCCTAGCTAGGTGATTCTTCCACCCCTCAGGCTACCATCCATTAATAAACAATATATTTTACCTTTCAATTACATTTTGAGATGATTTCTTTGGTGGTCACAATATTGGAACTGTAAGACTGTATATGTAGCATGTGACATGTAGATAATCATACAAGACAATATGAAAATGAAAAGAGTACATTACACAAATAATGAAACGCGTATGAAATGGAGCAACTCGTGAACTTTATTTCATAACAAGAACTCATGTAACTTGGTATCCGCATGTATGTAGATTTGAAGGCGACTATGTATGGAATCATATGAACATGTAAAAGAATGGAGACATGGTTAATAGTTATGTCGTAGTTGGCAAGTGCCTTTATGTGCCACGATATAATCTAGATTTCATGCAAAGTAATACGAAATCAAGTAGCCTTACATACCTCATTGTATGACCTTGTTACTACCTCGAGATAACCTTCCCTTCCTCCAAATACTTATCTACAACATAATAGGTGACTAAACTAACATTAGCGGCTAATAGATAAACATTGGTAGTCCAATCACATAAAAAAACAACACACGTACAACAAGCGAATATTTATAACCCGAGTATGTTCTTTCAACCTTTCCGCCCTCTAATCGTGTTTTGCATGTACACATCATGTCCAACATGTTTTAATGTCATAACAGTCTTACAACAGTTCACAAAGCACAACGCATAACAATTCTACACAACCTACAAATGGACAACATAACGTTACCTCCCTTCGCTACATTTCAACGTCGGCAAGTCCAAACCTATTCCAACTCTAACAAAATTGTTCCAACAACATTTACACATGTTGTCCCAAATTTTCAGCACAAACATACTAGAATATACTTATTATTTTTCATAAGAAAACCATACTAAACACATGTGTAAACTTACTTACCACTACCTTCAAGGTGTAGGGCTTATCCAAGAACCCTAGAAGTTCCTTTTAGCTGCTTTACAAAGTCAAGAGACGTTGGAAGAAAAATTGGAGACAATCTGATTTCTTTTGTTGGTCAAGTTAACAATGACTTGTGGTAGTTGTTTTGAGCCCTTTATAAAGGGGTCTTTGGCCGACTTACTCTTGACCTTTTGACCACCTTATACCACATATTATCAAGCTGGTTATCCAACAGCTTGACCCTTACACTTGGGCCTAAATAGGTCTCCAAGTTGTTGGGCTTGGACCGCCTATTTTCCAACTTTCTCTTCACTTAGTTTGCGTCCAATTAGCCAAGTGGGTTATGGTGCATTTGTTCCCTTTTTATTATACTTCTTGGGCTGAAAATGTAATCCCTTTATGATGCTAAAACATGGACCAAAGTTAAACCTTTAACACGGACTTTATTCATAATCGAACTTGGGCAAATTCGACGTCGGGCTTAATCTCCGTTTAGCTAGCAAATTTAAACTAAGCAAGTAGGTGACTCACCTGATAGCTTCTTAAGTCTTACAAGCACCTCAATTCTCTCACTTCATTTAAGGTCGTGACTCCTCAATTCGACACAAAACTGCTAAGCAAGTAGTTGACTCACCTGATAGCTTCTTAAGTCCTACAAGCACCTCAAATTCTCTCACTTCATTTAAGGTCGTGATCTTCTCAATTAGACACAAAACAAGCATGCACTCGACCCTCTTAAGCATTAGACGCACATTTCCCTTATAACATAAGATTCAAGCACTTTTAAAAACGACCGCTAATTAGACCAAACTATATCATGTTTCATTTGCATTATACTGGTACTGTAAGGTGTGGGGTGTTACATTTAACAAGGTTTAGTTTGGTAGAGATGTAACCAAGCTGCTTCACCACTCTTACCGTTCACAAAAATGACTTATTGTAGGATATCTTGATTGTACTCTTTAAAGAAACTTGTAGGCTAGTAATCAAGAATTGTTGCTTCACAACCTTCACCTAATTTGGGACTATTTTTGGACTATTGTAAGACTGGTTTTATGTACAAAAAATATTGGATACAGTTTAGTTAAAGCTGGAACAGGTATGGAATTGTTGACGTCGAAATGTTGCGAGAATACGTAATGCGATGCTACCTACTTGTATGTTGTGTGTAATTGTTATATGTTGTGCTTTGCGGGCTGTTGCGAGACAGGTATGACGCTAAAAAAGCTGCACATAATATGTATATGAGAATGTGTATTAGAAAATATGATTAGAGGCAGAAAGGTTGAAAGAATACGCTCGAGTTTATAATTACACGCTTACTGCCCATGTGTCAATCTTTTTTAAGAGAATGGGCTGCCAAGATGTATCTATTGGTTGCTAATGATAGCTTTATCACCTATATATTGTAGACAAATATTTAGAGGAAGGGAAGGTTATCTCGAGGTAATAGCGAGGTCATACAATAATGTATGTAAGGCTACTTGATTTTGTATTATTTGGCATGAATCATAGATCCCTCCTTGGCACATAAAGACACTTACCAACTCCAATGCAACTATCAACTGTGTCTCCACTCCTTTACATGTACATATGCTCCCATACATAGTCATTTGCAAATCTGCATACATACTTAAATACCAAGATACACAAGTTCTTTTTGCTAAACAAAGTTCATGAGGAGTTTTATATTTTACGTATCTTATTATTTGTGTAATCTACTCTTTTCATATTGGTATTGTTTTGTATAGTTCTTTACATGTCACATGTTATTTCTACAGTGCTACAACTCCAATATTATGACCACCAAAAGAATCATCTTAAAAGTAATTTAAAGATAAAGTAAAGTAAGTTGCTTATTGATGAGTGGTAGCCCTAGGGGTACCTAGCAGAGGTCGAACCCATTACGAGGTTAGCTTAGGAGTGAAAGGAAAAGCCTAGCATGGGTCGATCCTAATATAGATTTTCCACTGATCAGCTGATCTTTTGTATTACATGTTATGCACATTGTATTACATGCTATGCACATATTATACAGTAAAAGTAAAGTAATAAAAAGAACATATGGTACATGATTCCACAGTATAACTAAAGGTGGTCTCCTACCCTTACACCAGTGCATGGTTTCATTTGAGTTTTTATTTCATATATAGTATTTACTACCTTACATATTCATTACATTTTCTCGTATTGATGTCCCTTATGACGAACCTGCATTTCATGTTGCAGGTATAGGTGCTAGTAGCCTTCCCCAGTAGGAATACAGGATATCCAGTTGTTGTTACCAAGCTCCAGGTTACTTTAGAGCTTTGATTGTCTAGAGCTTATATTTTTGCACTGTATAGTTAGTCTTGAGGCGGGGCATGCCCCAGCACCAGCCCTTATCAGATATTGTTCCTTATGTAAAGGCTTTGTAGACTTTGTAAATTAAAATATGGTGATGTCTTGTACTTTAGACAACGTGGCTCCAACGACCTAGTCATATATGTTTCCTTTTGGCTTATTATTATTGTCTACTATCTTCAAAGCGTGTTGAATGTGGAAACACCTTATAAAATGTATAGAAACAGTATAGGTATAGGTTGGTTCTCCAAAGCCTTATCGGCAACAGGTATCAGTCCACTCTAACAGGACTTTGAGGCGTGACAAAAGTGGTATCAAAGCGGGTCATCCTAGGGAGTCTACGAAGTCGTGTCGATGTAGAGTGTTGTTTATGGATGTGTTGTGCATCACACTTATAAGTAGGAGTGTATATGGCATTTAGGAGTTGTCACTTTCTTTTCATTCTTTAGAACGTGCCATAGAGCCAAGTTTAATAGATGAATTGTGTCTAACCTCTAAATTGTTTTGTATAGCAAGTACGCCAGAAACTAGGAAAAACAAAGGCAAAGGTAAGTAGAAGTGGTAGTTGGTATACCCAGTCAGATGAGACAATGCAATGAGGCTCAAGATGAGTCATTGTTGTAGACATCTCCAACTCCACCAGCTCATGTGAACCAGGAAGTAGTGAAATTGCCCTAGAACTACCTATCGATGCTACCATACAGGATCTAAGAAATGCAGTCCAATTATTCACTCATATAGTTGCTTGCAAAGGTCAAAGACAGGAAGGCCTAGCTATAGGTGCAAGTGTTGTGAATAGGATTGCTAGCACGAGGATACGTGACTTCCTTAATTTGAACCCCCCATCCTTCACCGGGTTAGATCCTAATGAAGATCCTCAAGACTTTGTTGCCTAGATTCAATTCACTTTAGATGTTATGCATGTGAGTGGTATAGAAGTTGTTGAGTTAGCAACATATAAGTTGAAGGGTGTAGCTATATTGTGGTATGAAGCGTGGATGCAATCCGAGGATATAAGTGGTATGAAGCGTGGATGCAATCCGAGGATATAAGTGGTATGAAGCGTGGATGCAATCCGAGAATATAAATGCACCTCCAACTAACTGGAAGGAGTTCAAAGAGGAATTTCTTGACCATTACTTGTCATTAGAGATCCGAGAGGCCCATGCTGATCCGTTCTTGAACCTCCACCAAGGGAATATGAGCATGAGAGTGTATAGCCTTCAATTTAATTCTCTAACCAGGTATGCTCCTAATGTAGTTGTCACCATAGAAGATAGAGTTCATCAATATGTGAATAGATTGAGTATGTATCTTGTCAAAGACTGTACTATTATTTTCTTGAATAAAGACATGGATATAACGAGGATGAAGGAAGATGATTTGTGTCTTCATGTTTACAAAGGTTTTATTTTTTATGAGAGGACAAAGGTGAAATGAAGAATGAGCTTTAAATGAGCTTTAAGGAACCATTCATTTCACCGTTTTAGATAAAATAGAAAAGGTGCAACTTTTTAGATAAATGAATTGTCTTCTCTATGCACCTGCAAATGTGCAACTTGAGACTTTGACTACGATACGATCTCAAAAGCTATGTATTATAGGCACTATCTTTTTTAATAAGTTTTGATGAGATCTACCATTTTATTAATTAATAATGCTCGGAAAACCTAATAATTTGTAAAACATACATAAGACTTAATAAATGTAAAGAAATAAAAAAAGTTTGGCCTTTTTAGGAAAGTTGAAACTTTTTCCCCAACTGCCTTCTTTTAATAAAATATATACAAATGTTATTTTATTTACTAATAAGTTTTTGATAGGGTCCTCCATTTTATTAATTAATAATAAAAAATAATAAAGTTCACACATGCCCAACATAATGATAACGCATGCACAGCATAATATCTGTTAAGCATACATATAGAACTTAATAAATGTAAAGAAATAAAAAAGGTTGGATCACTTTAGGAAAGTTAAACTCTTTCCCAAATGCCTTCTTCTAAGAAATAAAGTTGGATCATTTTAGGAAAGTTAAACTCTTTCCCAAATGCCGCCTTCTAATAATATATATAGATGTTATTTTATAAAAAGGTTGGATCATTTTAGGAAAGTTAAACTCTTTCCCAAATGCCGCCTTCTAATAATATATATAGATGTTATTTTATTTACTTAATAACATAATAAATATAATTAAAGTAGAACTACAAAATGTCTATTAACTATAAGTGAGATATTATAATATGTGTGTGTATATATATATATATAAAAGATGTACAAGTTTAATGAAGTATAATGTTTTTATTTTAGTTTTATTCTTTCGAGTGAGTTGTCTTATCAATGTAAAGTGAGTTGTCTTATCAATGCATCTAAAAAAGTGCAACTTTTTATATTTCCTACACATTATATTTAATTACTTTTAATAAATATATTTATTATATATTTTTAAAATACCTTTTAAAGGTCTTATAATATTAATTAAAATTATACATTACGATTTTTTAATGAAAATTTAATTTAACGTAATATATGTTATTTTCTTTCATCATAAATGAAAAATGAGCGTTAGGAATAACAAAAAAAAGGGAAATGAATTGTCTTATTTTTTCCGGTAATAGGGGTTACTATTAAATATTAATGTAATTCACAGGTGCGGTAATATCAATGCACTTAGAAAAGTCCAATTTTTGTCATTTCGTATGCATTACATTGACACAACTTTTAATATAATATATATGCTATTTCATTTACTTAATAAAAAAATAAATATAATTAAAATGAGATCACTTAATATCTATCAAATATAAGTACAAATTTAATGTAGTCTAATATTTTTATTTTTATTTTATTCTTTTGATATTTAAAAGAAAGAAGCAAGTAGAACTGTAAAGTGAGTTGTCTTATCAATACATGTAAAAAAACAACTTTTTATATTTCTTATACATTATGTTTAATTACTTTTAATAAATATATATTTTAAATACTTTTTAAAAGTTTTAAAATATTAATTAACATTATACATTACGATTTTTCAATGAAAATTTAATTTCACATAATATATGTTATTTCTTTCATCATAATTTATGGAAAAAAATGAAAAATGACCGTTAGGAATACCAAAAAAAGGTAAATGAATTGTCTTATTTTTTTTTGGGTAATAGGGGTTAGCATTAAATATTAATGAAAGTTCACAGGTGTGGCACTATCAATGCACCTAGAAAAGGTCCAATTTTTGTCATTTCCTATGCATTACATTGGCAGAACTTTTAAT
>JAOTQR010077951.1:0-11701 GCA_025774065.1 Solanum ossicruentum
TTCTTCTTCTTCTTCTTCTTCTTCTTCTTCTTCTTCTTCTTCTTCTTCTTCTTCTTCTTCTTCTTCTTCTTCTTCTTGTTGTTGTTGTTGTTGTTGTTGTTGTTGTTGTTGTTGTTGTTGTTGTTGTTCTTATTATTGTTGTTATTATATTATTATTATTCTTGTTGTTGTTGCTGTTGTTGCTGTTGCTGTTGCTGTTGTTGCTGCTGTTGTTGCTGTTGCTGCTGTTGTTGTTATTGTTGTTATTATTATTGTTGTTCTTACTGTTGTTGTTGTTGTTGTTGTTGTTGTTGTTGTTGTTCTTGTTCTTGTTGTTGTTGTTGGTGGTGGTGGTGGTGGTGGTGGCGACGGCGGCGGCGGCGGCAGTGGTGGTGGTGGTGGTGGTCTTTTTCTTGTTGTTGTTGTTCTTGTTATTGTTATTGTTATTGTTATTATTATTATTAGTAGTAGTATTGTTATTACTGTTACTGTTGTTATTGTTGTTATTATTGTTATTGTTATTATTTTTATTGTTATTATTGTTCTAGTTATTATTGTTGTTATTATTATTATTCTTGTTATTATATTGTTATTGTTGTTGTTATTATTATTATTTTTTTATTGAATTGGGTGTAGCTTTTATTGATAATCAAAAAGTTTACAAGACTAGACCAGCAGCCTGGACAAGCTACTCTTACATGTTTCCTTAACTATGTCTATTACAACCATTTGAAACAATTCACTAAGGATAATTTTTCATCATTTGCAATGCCATCTTCCACTTTGCTAGATTTCTCCCTTGAATGTAGATATGCATCACCATTTCTTTTAGTTCTTTTTCCATGTGCATACAACCTCTTTGAAATCAAATGCAGGTTTAAGCTTTCCAAATTTGATTCAAAAATGCACAGGTTGTTATCTCTGCTAGTCCATCCCTTTTCCTTGCCTGCTTACTGATCCATTCTATTTCATCATCCCAACTTTGCGCTCGTCTGTTATAGCCTAGCCATAGTAGTACTCGATTCCACCATCTTCTTGTTACATTGCACTCAAAGAAAAAATGTTGAAATGTTTCTATAGGTCTCGCATAGAAAGCATAATCAATAGAAACTTCTATGCCAATTCTCTGCAATCTCTCTACTGTTGTCAATCTCCTTTGAACAACTAGCCAAAGAATGAATTTATGTCTTGGATGAATCCTTGGATGAAGTGTAAGTTGTTTCTAGGGCACCTTTGGAGTTCTGGCCTCAAAGATATATATATCTTGTGAACGAAGTACTTTCCTCTGATTTTAACCTTCTCTAGTCGATGTTGCAGTGTTCCATGAGTAAGTTGTATCAATATGCCTCTGGACTCTATCACCTTTCTTACCACCCATAATGCTGTTTTGGGTATTTGAACTTGGATGATATCCATTTTTTATATAGATGTTGTGTATCCATTGCACCTAAAGACGATCCTTCTTCCTGTAGATATCCCACAATAGCTTCAAGATAGTCGTTGCATTCCAAGTACAAAGATTTATCACATTTAACCCCCCTGTTGTTCGGGATAGCAAATATTTTCCCATGCCACCAATGCTTTCCTAGATACAGTCACCTCACCAGTCCACAAAAAGTTCCTGCATATTCTCTCTATTATCTTCATGACCTTTTTTGGGATGAGAAAGATTTGAGCCCAGTAAGTCTGTACTTCAAATAGGACTGCCTTTATCAGTTGGACTCTACCAGCATAGGATACCAATTTTGCTGACCGACACGTGATCTTTGCTGTAATTTTGAGGGGCATATATGCATATATGTGCAGCTTCTTTCTGGCTAAAGGTACACCTAGATACTTAAATGGCAAAATACCTATATTGAACCCCAGAATATTGACAATTTCTTGCTTTGAGTGCTCACCAGCCCCAACAGTATATATTGAACTCTTTTCATTGTTAGTTTTAAGACCAGATGCTTCAGAGAATCTCAAAAAAGCCTCATGCTTTAGTGTAACTGATCCAATATCAGCCCTACAGTACATCAACAAGTCATCATCAAAGCAAATGTGGATATTTCCCATATTTTCACACCTTGGGTGATAGTTGAAATTAGCATTAGTGGCTAGTTGTTGGAGCTCTCTTCCTAAGTATTCCACAGCTAGCACAAAGAGGTATGGGGACATTGGGTCCCTTGTCAGAGCCATATCTTTGCTGAGAATGGCTTAGTAAGTCCTCCATTTATAATCAGTGAATAAGAAACTGTGAAAACACACTTCATTATCCAATTGACAAACTTTTCTGGGAATCCCATATCACTCAATAGTTTTTCTAAGAGTGCCTATTCCAAAGTGTCATAGGCATTTCTCAGGTCCACTTTGAGCACACAATTTGGTGAGATCCATTTACTATTGTAGCTTTTGAATATTCATGGCTCACCAAGTTATTGTCTACTATGCTTCTTCCTTCAATGAAAGCCGACTGAGCCTTTCCCACCAGTTCAAATATGACCAATTTTATTCTTCTTGAGATCACCTTTTAAATAATCTTATACAATGTAGTACAATATGCTAACTGTAATCTTTCACCTTGGCAGGGTCTTGTATTTTAGGAACGAGTGTCACAACTATGGTGTTGATGGCACAACACATGTCCCCTGTGATAAAGAATTGTTTCACTGCTGCAATGATATCATGTTGAATCTCATCCTAATTGTTAGTCAAAAATTCAAAGGGAGAACCTGTCAACTCCAGGTGCTTTGTCCTTTGGCATAGTCTTAATGGCCTTAAGAATTTCCTCATCAGTTACTGCTTTGATAAGCTCTCTCTGTTGATAAATTTTAAGACATTTCCCCCTCTAACTATTGAAGTGTTCAGGGCCTTCAGTGTAGTAGCCTTGGAACTCATTAGGTCCTTAAACACAACAATAAATTCATCTTCAACCTCTTTTGGCTCTGTTAGCTTGATCTCTGCTTCAATATAGATTGAGGAAATTGTGTTATGGCTATTCCTTATTCTCCATTGAGCATGAAAGTATTTTGTGTTAGCATCTTCATGATCAATCCATACTGCCTGATTTTCTAAGTGTTGCTTCTTCAACATTGCTCCATTTGTGAATATCAATTAGCATTTGTGTTTCTTGTTCCATGAGGTTTTGATCCAGGTTGGTAGCTTGCAATTGTCTTTGGATAATATCCCGTCTTTCCCCCAACATCTGTAGTATTTGCTTATATGAGGCCATATATGCATTTATGCTCTTACTCTGTGTTTTAAACTTCTTGAGCTTCTCCCATAACTGTTGCATTGTGCAATCACTATGAGTCTCTCCTTAGGTCCTTCTCAATACATTCTGGAAATTCGGATGCTTCTCATGTTTACAAAGAATCTGAAAGGCCTTGGATGACTATTTTGTTGCATCTTGCATTTTATTAGGATGGGTGAGTGATCTGATACAGATGGATTCATATATTCAGCTTCTATATGCCCAAACTGAGTCAACCAGTGGATGTTTTGAAAAGCCCAATCAATTTTTCTTTATACCCTTTTACTACCCTCTTGTTTATTACACCACATGTAATGCCAACTGTTGCTTTAATAGTGGTTAGTTGCATGTGTCAAGGACTTTTTGAAAGCTCTAAGTCTCCTGCTGTGTTACCGGATTCCCTATCCTATCATTTGATTCTAACACACTATTAAAATCACCACTCGTTACCCAAGGCATCTGATGTTGCAGGGTAATATTCAGCCCATAATCTCTCTTGTTTTTCAACTTCATTCCTTGCATATACAATAGTAATATAGAGGCTAATCTAAATTCTAGGATCCTCCTGTAAGGGACCGTGCGCACCCGCACCCCAACTCCGCATTAGTATTATATTATCCGCTTTGGGCCAAGCCCTCACGGATTTATTTTTTGGCATCTCCCAAAAGTCCTCATACTAATGGGGTTGTGTTCAACCTTATAAGTTGGTCATTTGCTCTTTCCACAACTGATGTGGGAGGAGTTTGCATTCCAATAAACCTCCCCTCAAATTCTGACCACACAATCTCGTGACCTCCCCTTCAACAATTATCGATTTCAGATCTGCCATTATTTTGTACCACCGCAACAACCCACAGGGCACGTCGCCCGACCATCTGTTCCTATCAAGAAGACTTTCGACACAAGGCATTACCGTAGACCTCTACAATGCTAGGTTACACCATCTGATCTGCCAAACCATCTTGCACCACCATAATCACCCAATGGGACACACCACCAATACCACTACTTGACAGGAAGATTTTTGATACAAGACACCCTTGCAGATCTTTAGTCTTATCACACATCGAGAATTCTACATGCGTGGGTCCATTACTCCGATCCTCCAAACCTAGGCTCTGATACCACTTGTAAGGGACCGCCCGCACCCCAACCCCAACCCCGCATTAGTATGATATTGTCCACTTTGGGCCAAGCCCTCAAAAATTTATTTTTGGGCATCTCCCAAAAGGCCTCATACTAATGGGGTTGTGTTCAACCTTATAAGTTGGTCATTTGCTCTTTCCACAATCGATATGGGAGGAGTTTGCATCCCAACACTTCTACCATGGTGTGTATATATTGTTCATGAATTTCTAAGATTGGACCTTAAGATGTGATCTCCAAAATACCCAAATCCTACCATTAGCTTCTTTAGTGTAGTTATGAGTACTTGCCAATCCTTGTTATCTTTCCTTTGATTCTGTCAGCTTTATCCTCTACTCTAGTCTCAAGACATCCAAATATATCTATTTTATATTTAGTGAGAAAGAGTTTTATCTGTTTCTATTTGTGGCCTTGGTTAAGGCCCCTTATGTTCCATGGAGTTGTCAGCACTTTTCTTTAGTCTTGTTTCCTCTATGCTTCCCCCCCCCCCCCCTTATGTTGCTCTCCAGCTCTTTGTCCTAGTTTCATTGCTTGAGTATCCAGTGCCTATGAGATTTCATTCACCACATGAGCATTACAGTTATCAGTGTGGGTTGGCTTGCTTTTTGGCGTTGGCGGCGGCGTCGTCGTCGGCGTCGTCGTCGTCGTCGTCGTCGTCGTCGTAGTCGTCGTCGTCATCGTCGTCGTTGTCGCCGCCGCTCCGCCACCGTCGTCGTGCTTCCGCCACCGCCGCCGTCGTCGTTGTCGTCGTTGTTGTTTTATTATTATGTTATTATTGTCATTGTCATGCCCCGGGAGGGTACCCAAGGTGTAACTGGCTCTCTGGAGAGTATTACTAGCCCCCAAGCAAATCACCTAGTCTCATTGTATTCAATCAATCAATTTATTTGCAGAAGATATTTAAGAAATATTCTAGCTGCCAGTGGGCTATCAAACTCATCATCAACATCTATCATATGAAGCAAGATTAAGGAAACAAACTTCATTTAAAAGTAGAGTAAAAGGGGAAAAAGGAACCCCCAACAACAATCATCATCCGTTTACGTCTATGAAACCTCTATAACTACTGTCTAAGAAGGTATCATTAAAGGTCGTGGTTGCCACAATCAAAGAAAATAACTCAATAAAACTAAAGAAATAACCATCCTTCGAATGCAGGGGAGGACTCACCACGATCTGAAATCAAAAAACTCTGAACCTCAACGATTAGTCTGCTGAAGTCCTCTGTCTACTGAATCTACATTATAAAATAATGTAGTGCCAAAGAGGCGTTAGTACGTGGAATCAACTGTATGTAAAACAGGCTGAAGTAAACAGTAAAGGCAAGACAATATAATATGACCTCAGCTCATCGATTTCTCAACCTCAACTCAAGATAAGGAGTAGAACTCTATCATACATCACCATCAATAAAGACTCACACTATCACATGAACATCAGAGTACTATCATCAGGGGTCCTATCTGGGAGTTTCTCGGACCTACAACCATCACTTATGAGCCAGTGATGGTACAACGAAGTGATGTGATTGTGGTATCTGCCTAGTACCTTGCCATGGTGAAAGGGCGTACATCTGGGGGTTTATAATAACATCAAGTCCTCTTTTGAGACTAAGGAAACACCTATTTCTCATGGTCCAATCCTCTACTACACTGGCCATGTAGTTAATGAGTGCGAGCCGGACTCACTCTTATCCATTTTCGGTGCTCAGTACTCCTCCCAGGACTCAACTTGCTCATAAACATCAACATCAAGGGTTTTTTCATCGTTTAGTCTCTTTTGGACAAGGACATCATCTCATCAAGTCAGGAATATTATGGACATTCTTTAGAACTCAAGTGTAACCTCTTAAAGACTCTAAGGACCTCTCACTCCATCAATTGCAGCAACATTATCATTAGTACTCACTCAAATCAAGACCCAGACCACAATAATCATGCATACATACGTAATACAGGCTCTTGACATCGACCCCTTGTTTCATTCATGGAATCTTTAACAATTAAATATATATAGTACATATAGTAGCTCAATTAATCAGTTAAACAAATAATTAAAGTTTTGATAGCCATCCACTTAACAAAATACATGTAGAAGAATAGTAGTTTTCGAGATAGCATTCAAGAATTCATAATATAAGACCCATCACCTATCAACTATCAAGCTAATTCAATCATAGGGGAACACGGGAGAACAATCCCATGTTCTAGGTAGCCTTTACATACCTGGGATGACGAATTACCAACTTTTCTTCAGGAACTTGGACTCAAACCCTCAATGCTCAGAGCTTTATTGTCTCCCCTCTTAAAGTATTCTTGTGTAGCAACTTAAGAAAAGTGGGTTTAGAAACCCTCAATCGATAATAAACGGCTTAGAAATACGTTTTAGGATTTAGGATAAGATGGGGAATGACAAAAAGGCCCTTCTTGAATTAAAAGAATTTTTTTTTAAAATTCATATACTAGTCCGCGACACGCTAGGGGCGCGGACCAGTGCTTTTCGCGAATTTTCAAAACTTTCAATTCCCATCGAAAAAATAAAAAAACAAACTATTACTCCGCACCCCTCCGCATCACGCCCAAGGCGCGGATTGACACTATTTTTGCATTAATTAGCAAAAACTATTTTTTAACTTGGTTGATCATAAATTCCGATCTTGGATTTTCCATCGGAGCTTTGGAAGACGTGTTATGTGTGCAATTTTCTTTAAGGGCATTTCAGTAATTTTATGAGGTGCTACATCATCTCTCCCTTGGGATCATTTGTCCTCGAATGATGAGTAAAGATAGAATAAAGCATGAGTAGACTCAAAATTCATCTCACCCTCACTCGAGAACTCTCGAACTCTCAACTATCCATCACCTTCTACATCTCTATCTTAGACTCAAGAATGGAATTAGTACATCAACTCAAGAAAGGAACATCTAAGGATAGGGACATTTCCTTCAACATCATCGTCATTCAGCATGAATAGGTGAGGGTATTTGAGTTTCATCGCTTCCTCAGCTTCCCACGTAGCTTCCGCAACGAATTGAATCCTCCATAGAACTTTGATGGAGTCTATCCCTTTATTCCTCAGCTTATGAACCTGTCAATCAAGGATTTGGACTAGAATTTCCTCATAGGAAAAGCTATCCTTTACTCCCGTACTCTCAATATGAAATGCTAAGGCAAGATCTCCCAAACACTTATTCAGCATTGAAATATGAAATATCGGATGAACTCCACCTAGCTCGGAAGGCAAGTCTAACTCATAAGCAACCTTCCCAATCCTCCTCAAAATCTGGTACGATCGATATAGCGTAGACTCAAATTTCCTTTTTTGCCAAACCTCATGACACCCTTCATGGGTGACACCTTCAAGTACACCCAATCATCCACCTCAAACTCCAAGTCCCTTCTCCTCACATCCGTGTAAGACTTTTGACGACTTTGTGTTGTCTTCAACCTCTCCCTGATGACTTTCACCTTATCCATGGACCGGTGGACAAGATCAGGCCCAATTAACTCAGCTTTGCCAACCTCAAATCAGCCAATCAGTGATCTACATCTCATCCCGTATAATATCTCATAAGGGGATATCTAAATGATGGCATGGTAGCCATTATTGCACGCAAATTCAATCAACGACTGATGATCATCCCAATTACCTTTGAAGTCTATAGAGCAAGCTCTCAACATATCCTCCAAAGTCTGAATAGTGTGATTTGCCTGTGCAACTGTCTGAGGGTGAAAAGTTGTGCTCAGATTTACCTTCGTACCCAAACCCTTCTGAAAAGATCTCCAAAAATGTGAGGTGAATTGAGCTTTTCTGTCCGAGATAATGGACATGGGAATCCCATGCAGCCTCACAATCTCTTGAATATATAGTCGGGCATACTCTTCAATCGCATTAGATGTCTTGACTGCCAAGAAGTAGACTGGTTTAGTCATTCTATCCACAATTACCTATATCAAATCATGTTGATTTCGGGATCTTGGTAAGCCAGTGATTAAATGCATGTTGATCATCTCTCACTTCCACTCAGGAATTTCAAAGTTCTGAGCCAATCCACACGGTCTCTGATGTTCAACCTTAACTGTTGAAAATTGGGACACTTAGAGACGAATTTCACAATGTCCCTCTTCATTCCATTCCACTAATAGATTTCTCTCAAGTCGTGGTACATCTTGGTGGAACTAGGATGGATGAAATATGTGGAGCCATGAGCTTCGGCTATGATCCTCTCTCGAACAATGTTAACGTCATTCACACATAATCTACCCCGGTATCTCAACACCCCATCTCCCTCTTTGGGTAAAACCATCACCTTCTGCTTATGAACCACTTCTTTCAATTGGAACAAGACAGGGCTTTGGTCTTGCTTTTCCTTCACTTTTGACACTAACGACGAAGCAAAACCATTTTGAACATTGACCCCGCCTTCATTGTTCTCTTCAAGTTGCACTCCCAGTCGATCCAATCTATGAACCTCCTTAGCCAATTTTCTCTTCCCTTCCTCCACATGGGTAGTGCTACCTAGAGACAACCTACTAAAAGCATCAACAACAATATCAACCTTACTTGGGTGGTAGAGGATGCTCATATCATAATCGTTAATCAACTCCAACAATCTCCTCAGTCGCAGGCTGAGCTCCTTCTGACTGAATACGTATTGCAAACTCTTGTGGTTAGTGAACACGTCTACATGCACTCCATACAAATAGTGACACCAAATCTTGAGTGCGAATACCATCGCTGCCAACTTGAGATATGAGTCGGATAGTTTTTCTCATGGATCTTAAGATGTCTAGAAGCATAAGCTATCACCTTCCCTCTCTGCATCAACACACAACATAGTCCAACTCTAGATGCATCACAGTATATCACGAAGTCTCCCGTCCTATCTGGCATGGTCAAAACTGGTGTTATAGTCAATCTAGTCTTCCACTCTTGGAAACTCTTCTCACATTCCTCAGACCACTGAAACTTGACCTTCTTCTAAGTTAGCTTAGTCAATGGGGCTGACAAGGAAGAGAAGCCCTTAACAAATCTGGGGTAGAAGCCAGCCAGACCCAAGAAGCTTCTTATTTCCGTCGACGAAGTTGGTCTAGGCCAGTTCTTAACCGCTTCAATTTTCTAAGTATCTACCTAAATACCATCTCCCGAAACAACATGGCTTAAGAAAGCTATAGACTTGAGCCAAAACTCACACTTTGAGAATTTCGCATACAACTCATGGTCTTTGAGCGTTTGCAAAACCACTATAAGATGATTATCATGCTCCTCTTCATCCTTTGAATACACCAAAATATCATCAATAAACACGATCATGAACATATCAAGACACGATCTGAATACCTGTTCATCAAATCCATGAAAGCCGCTAGTGCATTTGTCAACCCGAAGGACATGACCAAGAACTCAAAATGGACATATCGTGTCCTAAAGGTTGTTTTTGGAACATTACTTTCCCTCACCCTTCAACTGATTGTAACCCGATATGAGGTCTATATTGGAGAAATAAGTAGCACCTTGAAGTTGGTCAAATAGATAATCTATCCTGGGGAGAGGATACTTATTCTTTATCATGACCTTGTTCAGTTGCCTGCAGTCTATGCACATTCTGATTGACCCATCTTTCTTACACATGAATAGGAGGGGAGCACCCCAAGGAGAGACACTAGGCCTTATGAAACCTTTCTCTAGGAAGTCTTTCAGTTGTTCTTTCAATTCTTTCAACTTTACGGGGGCCATTCTATAAGGCAGAATTGAAATGGGTTGGGTCTCGGAAGAACATCAATCCTAAAGTCAATCTCCCTATCAGGAGGGACTCCAGGTAGATCATTACGAAACACCTCAGGAAACTCATTCACAATCGGGACTGGCTCAAGAGTAGAAGATTCAACATCATCAGACTTAACTCGCACGAGGTGATAATTACAACCTTTGGAGATCAACTTTTTGGCTGTAAGATAAGAGATAAATTTTCCCTTAGGTGCAGCAAAACTCCCTTTCCACTATAGAATAGGCTCATTAGGAAATTAGAACTTAATAATTCAGATTCTACAGTCAACAAAAGCATAACAGGCATGAAACCAATCCATGCCAAGTATCACATTAAAGTCAACCATCTCTAATTTTACCATGACAGTTAAGGTGTCTCTACGATAAATGGACACTATACAATCCCCGCAAACTCTCTCAGCTAAGGTAGACTCACAAGTAGGATTAGAAACAACAAAAGGTTCAAGCAAACACTCTGGAAGAATCCCAAACTTACTAGCTACATAAGGAGTCATAAAAGATAAAGCGGCACTCGGATCAATGAATGCATAACAATCAAAGGTAAAGACTTGAAGCATACTTGTAACAACATCTGGTGAAGCCTCTTGATCTTGTTGATTACCCATAGCATACAAGCAGTTCATCTTGCCTCCTGTACCTATAGTATTACCCCTCTAATGGCTGCCAACTCGGGGGGCTACAGAGGACTGTACTCTATTGCTTTCTTCACCTCGTCTCCTCTTTGGGAACTCATGCTGGAGGTGACCTGTTTGCCACATAGGAAGCAATCATCCATGCCCAAATGACACCTAGCCAGATGGAGCTTTCCATAATTGCCACAGGGTGGCTTTCCCTTCGACCTTAAGTCACACTGGCTAAGATTGGGCGCCCTAAGCCCTGGAATTCTGGAATCCATAAGACTTATGATCATGCATGTTTGGCTGAATGGGCGCACTCGCTACAGAAGGTGCATGATGAGATGATCTTTTTCTAGAAGTAGGACTTGTCACCCTTATTCTACCTCTGCTGGCTAGGCTCATGTCCTGTTGATTTTGCCTTTATGTTCATCTGCTCCTCCCTATCTCTTCTCTTATCCTCCTCTGTTTGCTGGGCATACACCATAATCCTAGAGAAGTCCATATTGGGGATCAACAAGGCTGCCTTGCACTCTTTCTGCAAATGCCTGCCCAAACCAGACACAAACTTCCTCATCCTGACCCTCATGTCTTGGACCATCTCCGGAGCATATCTGGACAACTTAATAAACTTATGGCTTGTTGACACCCAATTTTGACCGACTTATACCCATTTTAGGTTGTCATTTGATTAAAATAGGTATTATTTTAAAAAATTTAAATAAAGGTTTTTTTAAAAAAAATTTATCCAAATAATCAAGTATTTTTTGTGTATTTTTAAAATTTTCACAATTTGTTCGTTAATTATTTTTGTCATTTAAGTTACCTTTTATAATTAATATGGTTGTTTTTATTATCAACTTTTATTATTATTATTATTATTATTATTATTATTATTATTATTATTATTATTATTATTATTATTATTATTATTAT
>JAOTQR010077952.1:0-11699 GCA_025774065.1 Solanum ossicruentum
ATCTACACTACCTAAAAATGCCGGTTCAACGAAAATTAAACATCCACAAGGACAAAGAAACATGACAAGAAAACCTTGGGATCAAACATAGGGCAAGTTATGGACTTGAGGTTACTCAGACTTCACCCTAATCCATAACTTCTCACACCCCACCAAAATAGAATACTTTGTCCTCAAAGTAAAGAAATGAATGTAAGCCAAATAACGAAAACATATATATGTATATATACATTTAAAAAATAACACTTTAAAACTAAACATCCAAAACAAAAGTAAAAACAACATTAAAGACAAAATATTTCAACAAATCCAAAACTAACATAACAAAAATATTGTCCAACAAAAAGAACAAAGTATCAATGAGTAGAAAGTAAGGGCTGGGGTAAGAAAAAAATCAAACATCATGGTGCTCAAGCACTGGTATCGGTCTGATCAATAGGGTCCTGGGTCACGACCTCCTCCTTAGCTATCTTGGCTTTAGCTGTACGTGAGCTACCCTCTCCATGAGAAGCTTGCTGCTCCTTATCTCTCTGTATAGCCACTATCAATAGTGACTCCTGCACCACTGTCTCTAGTATTGGTTCCTCCTCTAGTGCTACTGGCTCATCAGGTCTAAACCTCTTCCGGCTCATATCTGGGTCATCAATCTTGAGGGGCCTCTTCCCGTGGGCATATGGGCGATCCTCGAATATGTCAAAGATATCATCACTCTCCGGTGCCACCTCCAGGACTGCAACAGGAGTTGCTAACATCTGTAACAAGTCAGCCTTAAACTTGGACAACTACTGTGTCACTGCGCTCGTATCAGTAGGTCGAGCACCCTTAAGCCTCCTCTGGACTCTCGCCTCGAATGCATCTACTCGATTATCTACCTCTTTGACCCTCTTATCTATCAACTTATGGGTGAATGCCTTTGCCCTCTTCTTTGAGGCCTGGACCGTTTGACTGACCCATGGATTTATCTGGCTAGCTAACCTCGGCAATTGAAACTCCGCTGTAGCTACTCTACCCATCAGTGCTTGAAACACAATAGTAGAGATAAGAGAATCAACCTGCATAGTAGATGATGTTGGTGCAGGTGTACTGGTAGATGGTGTGGACTCAATCTCAAAAGTTGGGGAAGGCTCTGCAGTAGCTGGAGTAGTACCAGTGCTGGCTGGAGTCGGACCTTGAGTCTGGGGCTCAACCGGGAATGGCTCTGGAATGGGAGGTAAAATTGCTCTCTATAGGAACACGACGTTTTTATCAGCCTTGATCAGGCTGGGATCCATGACATGTGTGGCCTCTATGTACTGGTCTCGGTGGGGGTTGACACGAACACCTATTGCACTGCATAAACAGTGGATTAAAATAGGGAATGGTAGTGATGTGTTCGTCTGGATGGTCGACTCGTGGATCTGCTCAGAGATGATCCAGGCACAACCTATCTCATAACCAACTAGGATGCTGGCTAATAACATTGCTTGCTCGAGGGTGATCACATTATCAATGAAGGTAGGCCCGATACACTAACGGATAATCAACCACCAAAACTTGTCCTAGAAGGAGAGGTGGGCTTTTACTATTGGATCAGTGTGGTTTGTGACCTACATTACTTGAAGGCCACCTCACAAATCTGGTTGGTAATTCACTACAATAGCTCAGTTTTGGTCTCGACGTCCTTCCTAGTCACCGTTCTCCTCATCTTGTCAATGAGACCATCATACTCTGCGGTGGATCGAGGCATTCTGTAGGTCAAACTGAACCCGTCAGATCAGCTCCTCTGAAATGTCAACTCTCTGGCCTAGGACTGATACCACTCATAATCTAGGCTGCTCAATTGGCTTCTTGTTCTTTGGCAGCCCTCGGCGAAGTGTAGCAAGGTAGGCTGCATAAAACTCATGGACCATGAAAGGGGCATACTTTCCTAGCTATTAAGTAGTCCATCGTAGTCTGTGCCTGTCTATCTCTGTTTCTTACCCTGGTACTCTATCCAACCCAGAGTCATTCAACCTAGAATCCTCATGAAACTGTCTGACCGGTTTGCCTTTCCCCTTTGGCTCTAACACTTGGTAGTATATTTCTTTCATCCCTGCAACACACCATCTGGGGTCAGCCGGGGGCTGTGATTATACTTCCTCCTGCGGAGCTTGTGACCCCTCCTCAGAATCTATCTCGGTGTGTATGGGGGTCATCTGTGGTGAGCTACTCTCAAACCCATCACCATTGCCCTCCTCCTCAGACTGGGAGGGACTCTCAAATTCTACCGAAGCCATAATAGTGCAACCTCTAGTTTGAGGCACATTTGCCTCAGGGTCTATCCTGACTTTGTGGACTTCCTTAGAGCCTTTCGATTGCTCGATCCCAGAGGATTCATCAACCAACCTCTGTTGAAATGTTTGGATTTCTCCTTTATCCTTTAGAGGCATTATATCTTCAAACCAACCACACAACAATATGTGAGCTTCAAGATGTTTGACCAAACAATGACCACATAACAAAGAACAAGAAACAAAAACACTTAACTATTGAAATTAAAAAAATCACTGATACAGTTGCAGGTCCGCAACTGTGAGATGCAGGTACGACTCGTAGGGTGTCCAATGAGTCGTACTCAAGCCTCGTAGTACCAAGGTCTCTAAGAAAAATACAATATGGAATCAGATACAAGGTGCAATTACGACTCGTAGGGTGCATTAAGAGTCGTAGTCTAGCCTCGTACCACATTCCTAAGGCATTTTTGAAACCCCAATCAGACTTACGAGACCCTTACTATGAGTCGTAGAAAATGCTATGAGTCATAGATGGGTCCCATATGAGAAATGTGTAGGAACCACTGGTGACTGGTGCCTGCTACGAGGGACCACTACAACTCATAGAGGAACCTGCGAGTCGTATAGAGGCCTCATAGCTGAAGACAGAAGGCACTTGTAGTGCCAACTATATTCCCACAAAAACCAAAAAAACATCAATTGACTAGCAATCATAGGTGACATATAAAAGCAACACATCATTTGCAACACAATCAAATTTAACAGGAAACATGACTACATATACAACTATTGCCTCCAAGTCATAGCTAGATTCAAATCTCATTCAAGTTACCCCAAAGAACACCTCCATCCCAAACTCACACTCACTATAATATCACAATCCATGTAGATTCAATGAAAGTTAAACAAACTAACATATAGGGTGGACATGAATTTCTCATCCAAACAAACATCTGCATTTCCAAATTCAAATTTCGACATGATTACACAAATTTCACACTAAAAAAAAACCACGTTACAATCAATTGATCAATATGTCGACAAAACAACTAACCCACAACAGGTCAGTCAAATTTTCAAGCCACACTAGGGAGTTCAAACAATCCACACCCTAATTTTCATATTTCAACACAGCAATCCTCTCATGGATACAAATATCAAGATTAAATTAGCACACAATTATCTATCAAGAATCGAAATTCATCAGATGAGTGCACTAAAGTTATTCAAGAAAAATTTACCAATTGAGAGTGTGATCAAACCAAGTGCAGTCAAGAAGGAGAGAGAAAAAAAATGCCAAAACCCTAGGAGAATAGTGTCCTTGCCAAGATCTTCATTGGAAAGTGACATGGGTACCCGGGATTTTGGTCGGGACAATAATTTCGAGCAAGGGTTGGGGTTTTTGATCGAATTTAGGGCAATGAAATGAATTTTTAGGGGTCAAAATTTATTTTGACCCCTTTTATACTACACCAAGTCAATATTAAAAAGCTGCAAGTTATAGCCCCCCACTACAAGTTATAAGGTGTCCTACAACTCATAGGTCCCAATCTCATAGCAAACCCAACACTTGTAAAAAAAATTAATTTCATATTTGGGCACTACTAACCTCACTTATGACTCGTAGAAGACCCTACGAATCGTAAGGCTAGCTCGTAGTATGTGTGCCAACATTTGATATCACTGTTTTATACTACGAGGCATGACTACGAGTCATAGTGGTGACTATGACTCGTAGGCCTGCTCGTAGAGGCTGCTCCAAGTGTCATTTTATCACATCTTTAGTTCTTTATCTTCCACTTATTGATGCAAGTCTCATAACATTGTAATCTTCAAAACATCACAACTTAATCAATGTCTTTCAAATTTAAAACAAACAACATGTCAACATCTAAAACTTCAAAAACCAAACAAGCTTAAAAACAAAATAAAAATCATCACATATGCTTGGGTTTCCTCCCAAGAAGTGCCTTGTTTAACGTCATGCTTCGACTTTGTAATCGTCCATTATCAACAATCATCAAGGTCCCAAACTTCATTCTTAAACTCATCCAGGTGTTTCATTGATAGGCGGATGTCAAACATGACCTTTGCATCATTGACCCTGAACCAAAGCTGTCCTAAATCCATATCTACCAGAGCTTTCCCGGTGGCCAGAAATGGTCTTCCCAAAATAACGGGCACCTTGAAATCAACCTCATAATCAAGGATCACAAAGTCCGCGGGAAAAATGAATTTACCAATAACAAGCACATCAAGGTGTATTCCTTCCAGCTTTTTGATGGTTCAATCCACTATGAGCAATCGTATTCTTGTCAAAGTCGGGGTGCCAAGCCCAAGCGTTTTGAATACGATGAAAGGCATCAGATTGATACTCGCTCTTAAATCACACAACGCTCTTGTGAATTCAACCTCACCAACGGTGCAAGGGATGGTGAATGCACTGGGGTCCTCTCATTTTTTGAACAAGGCATTTGGTCATAAACACACTACATTGTTGGAGCTCCTATGAGAACTCTTGGCTCAAAGTGCGTTTCTTTGTCACCAAATCCTTCATAAACTTGGCATACCTGGGTGTCTTCTCCAAAGCTTCTAGAAGGGGAATATTGATGGATAGTTGCTTCAACATCTAGAGGAAGCGTTTGTATTTTCCCTCCTCTTCTTTTTTCTTAAGCTTTTGAGGGAAAGGAAGAAGAGGCTTTGGAATTGACTTAATTTTTTTGTGCTCCCTCACCTCTTCTATTTGCATCCCAACATTCTCCGGACCTTCTCCCTCAACCACTACTTCACCACCAACACTTTTCTCAGAAACTTCATCCATAATCACCGGCATAGGGGGATCTATGGTGCTTCTACCACTTCTAATCATGACTGCCATGCAATGCCCATCTTTCTTTGGGTTTTGAACCATATTGCTTGGTAAGGTGCCCTTTTGGCATTGGTTCAATTGTGAAGAAACTTGCCCAAATTGTTGTTCCAATTGTTTAATAACCACGAAGTGAGACTCTATTTTTGGTTTATACTTGAAATGTCCGATTTCATTCCCTTCAAGGACTCATCTTGATGGTTAGCTCTTTTCAACAACTTGTCAAATATCTCTTTAAGCCTCAAAGTGCTTGGCATGGCATAACAGTTGTAGGGCAGCACATAAGGACCATTTCTATAGCCATCTCTTCTACCCCATTCGGCATTCGACACTCTCTCCCTTTCATAGTAGCCACCTCAGTTATTTCTATGAGCACTATCACGGTTGTAGTCCCGACCTTGATTCCTGGAACCTTTCCTCTAATAGTCTGAGCTGGGCCCTTGGGGGTTATTCCAAAAACATGCCACTTGGTTACTCACGAAACAAACATCTTCATCAAAGAATGGATCTTCATATATGGGAGCCTTAGGAGGTTGGTGAGTGATCGCTTGGACACTTGCTTGATTTTTCTTTAAGACCAAGTCCATACTTGTGCAAAGTTTTACAAGTTGCTCCATGATCTCTTCATTGACCTTTGCTTGCTCATTGTTAGTGTTGATCATATAAAAAGTCTTCATCGCACCTCGCTCTCATTGACCCCATGCTCTAATGGTTTAAACCACTTACTCTATCCTCGTGGCTATCAATACAAAAGGTTGGTCAAGAAACGTGACTCCCATTATTGTGTCGGCACAAGCTTGACTATTCTCTTGAAGTGCCCGATAGAAAATCTTAACCAAGGCATCATCAACAATATTGTGATTGGGGACCATCCTCAAGCATTTGGCAAATATCTCTCATGTGGTACTAACAGAGCCACCCGAAAATTGGTCAAAATTGTTTATTTGATCGTTAAGCTTTAGCTTTTTTGATATTGAGAAATATCTTTCTAGAAATGCTCTCTGAAGCTCTGCCCAACTTGTTATTGTATCTGGAGGAAGCTTAGACAACCACACAACTGCATTCCCAGTTAATGACAATGGAAAAGCCCATAAACCAATGGCATCAAGAGAAAGATTTTGTATCCCCATGAAACTCTTGCAGACAAAAACCACATTATGGAGATGACGGTGGGGATCCTCTGAAGGTAGGCCTATTAACAATCCACAATTTTGGAGCATTTGAAATAACCCACTTGACACTGAGAACTTAGCGTCTGCTAGTAATAGAGGCAACACTATAGTGCCAGTAACATCCACGGCCATAGGGTTCAAATGATATTGGTTCCAACCATAAATGTTCTTGTTAAAATCCCTAAGTTATGGTCTATCATCCCTCGGGGGTGGATTTCCTTCTCTCCCCATATCATCATTCATATTCATTTCTTCCTCAATCGTGATATCCTCATTCACTTGAGCTATTCTTCTAAAAAGTCTATGGATCTCCAAATTGATCGGAGCTGAGGGAGTGCCTTAGCTCCTTGTATTGGGCATACATCCTAGTAGACCCTGCTACTAGAATCAAACAACAAAAACAAAAATACAAGTGAAATACAAGAGAGTCTAGAAATTAACACTTGAACTAACTAATAGTGAAATCAAGTCAAAAACTTAGTCGTATTCCCAGACAATAGTGCAATAATCTTTTATGATGTTCATGCTCCTATAAGAAAGCTGTCATTGCCAACAATTAACCTAACCGAATGTTAGGGTAAAATCTATACGTAATATAGGGCTTGACTACAAGATTCACTATTTATCATTTCGAGTATCTATAACTAAAGTCTCTAAATGGGGTGGGTGGGGGTAGGGGTAGGGGTGGGGGTTTGTCCACAGGGTATAGTATAATAAATACTATACTACTACGCGAGGAAACGCTCAATTTTAGGGAAAACTTGGGAATTGTGTTCCCCATGGTTCATCTACTCGATTATCCTAGACAACATAACTATAATTGAAAATTTGCATGCATGACAATAACTTAATTTCTTCCAGCCCTCTTGTAAAGATAAAGGTCAAATTTCACCATGGTGGTCAGTAACCATGGTATGCAAACTAACCATTACCTATCGTCCCAATCAACCTCCTTTTGGTCAGGTTTGGTTGATTAGACGAAACATATCAATCGAATCCTGTATCTACTCCCCTTTTCCTATTCGTCACTACCTTGGTCGGGATCATGATAGTAGGTAGGGTTTGGTGTTGGCCACCACCAAACAACAATTATAATGAAGGGAAATATACAATACATGCAAAACCTCAATCATAGAAATGCAATAAATCTAGGTCATCTCAATTCAACTACCCATGGTTTCCACAACCCTAAGTTGTGGGTGCTTAGCTACTCATGGCTAAGGCAAAACCAACAAAGATGCAAATACAAGACATAGTTGATAATTTTACCTAAAGCAATGAAGAGTGATACACCACAAGTTGCAAACCACAAGCTTGATAGATTGAGAATGAATACAAAGTAGGATTTGCACTCCCCAAAAGTGGGTTTTCCAAGAGAAAATGAAAATCTATGTTAAAACCCTAAAATATTCTAGAGAGAATATCAAAGGTAATATTCAATGTTCCAAATCTGGGATCCTCCAAAATAAGCTCTAACTTAAATTATTTATAATAGTTGCAAAATTAACCCTAAAAATTACACAGAAAAGATAGTTGGCAGCTGTACGCCTCGTAGGTACGACTTGTAGGGTGACCTATGAGTCGTAATCGGGGTCTCGTGTCTGGTACTTGGCATTTTGGATTCAGCTGGTGTGACCCACTAGTATGAGTTGTTGCTTGGGCTACAAATCATATACTCCTCTCGTAGTCCAGGCCTTTAGTTTTTGGTCCAAAGTCTTGGATCTCTATTCCTTCCTACGAGTCTACGTATACGAGTAGTAGTGAGACCTATGACTCGTAGGATGGCTTCATAGGGCTAACCTCCACTTAGCAGATTTTTTGATTTTTTCTCTCTGGTTTCTGTTACGAGATCACCCTACGACTCGTAGCTTGAGCTACGACTCGTAAGTGAACTTTATGTCCTATACTTCAGCAAAAACCTGCAATTTTCACTCAAAATCATGCCAACCTATCTTTTTGCATTAATAACACAAAAACACATAAAAACCATAAAAGTTCGCATTATGAGTTCACAAAATTCATTGTTTTAGGCATCAAATGTCTTGTATTTTGATAGCACATCATGGATGAACTCAGTCCGATGTTGTGTTAGCCTTACATACCTGAGAGACTTAGATTTTTGAAGGATTTTAAAGAACACAATGGATTCTCTTGAAACCCTATATTTTCTCCTCTTGGAACCTTGTTCAAAGTCTTAGAATGTGTTTTGCGTGTAAATAGGCTATATAGTTATGTTTAGGGTCTTAAATAGGTGCAAAATCATCAATTGTAGGCTTTAAGACGGTGGAAAAAGACAATAATAACCTGTAGAAACTCCTACATTTTGTAGAACCCATTCATAAATTTTTAGGTAAATTTTGAAGTTTCTAGATCCATGGTACGAGCCCAATCTACTGTCCATAGAAGCATCTTTGACTTGTAGTTGGATCCGTCAAGTCTGGGACTTAAAAATGGACTTTCTGAAGCTTTTTGATAGGTAAAAGTATAGGCCAACAATCAAACCACGTCTCGTAAGTTAGTTCGTATCTCAACTCTACTCTAACAATCTATAGTAAAATGGTCATAACCTTTTACTCCAAACTCCAAATGAGCTAAAATTGGTGGCATTGAAAAGCTAATTAAAAGAGCCTTCATTTGGTAGGTTATGGTCCACATAGTTCTCGTGTACTAAAAGTTATGGTTATTTAAATTTGATCCTTGTATAATCTAACATGAAAAATTGAATCGATAGGAATGTTTTGAACTCGACTAAGTACTAGATATATCTTATGATCCTAAAAACAACTTCTCTAATTCTATGAGGTAGCGGTAAGGTCTACATATATTCTACCTTCACAGACCCCACTTGTAGAATTCCATTGAGTATTATGTTTTTGTTGTTTATAGGGCATCACTAGGTTCAAGCTTATATACTTACGACGAAAAATTCAAATTCCATGAATAGAGTTGTGGGATATTACACAAAATCTTCCCTTGTGGGAGATGTGAAGGCAAAACAAGATAATGATATGGTTTTGATTAAATTAAAGAAACCAATTGCTAAAAAAGCTATTTAGGCTTTCTCCCAATGGAAAGTAGATGTGCTTCTTTACTAATGTCATCTTTGTGTTGCTGATGTGGATGACTCAAGGGAAATGATATTGTTCGAAGCTCATAGTTCTTGGTATTTGATTCATCTGGTATCCACAAGGATGTATTATGATTTAATAAAAGTTTATTAGTAGAATGACATGAATAAGGGTACAATGCATTTCGTGGCTATGTGTTTCAAATTATCAACAAGTTGATGTTGAACATGAAAAATGCAATGGTTTGGCCTAAGATATTAAATTCCTACTTAGATGTAGGAAAAGTTGAATATAAACATCATTATGAGTTTACCTTGCACTCGTCATTAACATGATACTATTTGGGTGATTATCGATCGAATGACTAAGTCAACACATTTACTTGAAATCAATACTTCCTATAGGAACAAGGATTATTTCCAACTTTACATTCATGAGATAGTTAAGTTGCATGGTATTCCATTGTCTATCAATTCTTATAATGGTACTTAATTTACCTCCTATTTTTTGGAGATTGTTTTAGAATGGTCTTGGTGGTCAAGTTAACCTTAGTACAACTTTTCATCAATGGACTATGTCAAGCCGAGAAGCCTATTCAAACTTTGGAGGATATGCTGAGGACTTTTGTAATTGACTACAAAGATAATTGGTGTGATCATTTGTCATTGACTGAGTTTTCTTAAAATAATTGTTACCATTCTAACATCTAAATGACTCCATTTAAGGCTCTTTATGGTAGGAGGTGTATTCCTCCTATTGAGTGGTTTGAGTTTGGTGAGGTTATTGTAGTAAGGTTGAGTTAAATTTATGAGGCCATAGAGAAAGTTTTACTTGTTAGTTAAAGGTTAAAAACTACCCTAAGTCGATAAAAGTGTTTGTCAGATATAAGGAGAAGAGAGATTCAATTTGAATTTAATGATTGAATTTATTTTAAAAACTCACGCACGAAGGGTGTGATATGTTTCGATAAGAAAGTTAAAGCTTGGTACCCATTATATAGGCCCATATTAGATTTTAGGGTGTTTCAATAAAATAGTATATGAGATTAATTTGCCTTTGGAGTTAACATAGGTGTGTCAAGTGTTTCGTATTTCCTTATTGAAGAAGTGTATTGGTGATCTTATATAAGTTGTGCCTTTGGAGTATAGATGTGAAAGAAACTTTATCTTATGAAGAGGTTCAGGTTGAGATACTATATTATCATGTCTGGAGATCGATAAATGAAGAAGTTGCTTCAGTCAAAGTTATATGGTAGAACTAAGAGCTTGAAGGTGCTTTAGTAGAGCCCGATGGATGATATGATGATGTGTTACCCTTATCTCTTTCTTTCTGTTCAGCCCAAGGTATTTAGATTTCTCATGATCTACTTCTATGGATTTCCATATTTCAAATTTTCCTAAATTTTTATATGCATGCATATTCACAAAATTGGTTTTAAAATTCATGTTTTAGATTGTGGTTAATTACTCCTTGGTTTTAGTTGAATTTGCCTTCAGAGTTTGCATTTGGTGCATTCGATGTTTCATGTATCTTTGTTGAAAAGTTAATTGGTGATCCTATGAGGAAGTTTACATTGATATCTTGGATTGGCATATTTGAAAATTGAGGAATAAAGAAGTTGCATTAGTTGAAGTGTTGTGGAGGAACCAAGAGGTTGAAGGTGCAATATGGGAGATGAGGCCAACATGATGATGCATTATCCTTATCTCTTTTCCTTCGTTTCATGCCAAGGTAGTCAGTTTCCTTATGATCAATTGCTATGAATTTCCACGTTTAAGCTTTTTCATTTCTTTTCATATGCATGCATATTTATAAAATTGATTTTAAACTATGTTTTATGTTGAATTTAAAAATCTTGTGGTTTGTGCATCTTATAATATGTCATTGCATTCATGTTGGGTTGTTATTTCTTCCTTTTATTCAATTCATGCTGGTTTGAATTTTATTTGAGTACGAATATTCCTAAATGAGAGATATTGTAATACCTCAAAAGTTGAAAAGTCAGAATGCAAAAATAAAAGCTTAAAACATTGATCTAGTGCAGAGTCTACAAGACCTAACTACGGGATTGTAGACTGACACAGAGAATGTAAATGGGGGTCGTACATAGAACCTTGAATTTTGGATAATTTTGGAATTTAAGTTGATGTTCACAAGTTCATTCTAAAGGTCATACTATATTCAACGGATAGTAGATGACCCTCATGGATATACACGATGCAGAGGTTGGAAAAAATTAAGTGTCACGACCCAAACCTCGGACAATGACTAGTGCCGATTAGGCACTTAGACCACTATCAAATTCCAACACTACATACTAAAGTCCAATAATTCTACCAAA
>JAOTQR010077953.1:0-11698 GCA_025774065.1 Solanum ossicruentum
TACCGATATGGTATAAATATACCGACAGAGTATATAACGAATATATTTTCTACTAATTTAGAGTTTAATAATTTTTTATTTGTTTCTTAAAAAAATCTTATTTACCAATTGAGTATCAATATACCGTCAGAGTATCACAAAGGACTGAGCTCATTCTATATGATCCCGCTATGATATATACATACCGCTAGAATATACTTAATAATATTTATGATGATGTCAACATGACATCAACATGTGAAATAAAAAGGGATAAGTGAGTAGAAAGGTAAACAGTTTGGGTAATTCGTCCATTAAGGGTAAATAATTTAGATTTGATCTATTAAGGTAAATAATTTCAAATTATATCTATTTTGTGTACTTTTTCTTAATTAATATACTAAATTTAATATTTTGAAAAATAAATAATATTTAATAGAGAAAAGAAAGTGTTGATAAATTTTAAATTCAATATTAAGTGATTGAATGATCTTAAAAATGGAAATTTAGGCAAGTAAGATTCTTACTTGCCTAAATTTCCAGTTTAACAATTTTTTATCTATGGGCAAAACTTCTAACTTTTGACCATGAAGCAAGCAAAGGCCAAAGTTAAACCAAAAAAAAAAAATGTTTTCAAAATTATTGAGTATAGTTTTTTGCATTAAAAGTGACCAAGTGGTATTTTTATTTTCTTTTGATTTTTTATTTGATATTTGGTAATATTTTTTAACATTGAAAATTACTATTTCATGAACTCATTTTATATGACATTATCTTAGTTTCCTGTAGCTTGGTAATTCTTTTTAATGACATAGCTTGGTCATGGGATTTTCACTTCCATTTGAATTTGAAAATATTGCAGTTGCTTGGCTTTCCTTTGACACCGGATGCACTATCAACAATAGCGAGAATTCCCAACCTTGAAGAGTTGTCCCTTTATCATGCAATCATTCAGGGGGGAGAATGGAACATGGGGGAGGAAGTCACCTTTGGGAATCTCAATTATTTGGAGTTGTATGAAGTGACTCTTGTCAAATGGGAGGTTGGAGAGGAATCCTTTCCCGTGCTTGAGAAATTACAACTGCGGGGATGTCATAAGCTTGTGGAGATTCCGCCTAGTTTCGGGGATATTAATTCATTAAAAGTTATCAAACTTGTAGAGAGTCCTTAACTTGAAGATTCTGCTAAGAATATGAAGGAATATGCTGAAGATATGAGGGCGGGTGGGGATGAGCTTCAAGTCGTTGGCCGGAAGAATATCCCGTTATTTAAGAAGCTCTTAAGAATTAAGTGTGAAACAGGTACTTCTCCATTCTTTTGCTGTTTTGATTCTTGTAGTCTAAATTGCAAAGTCTCAACTGAAATGCCTGATTGTGAATACCAAGTAGAAATATATTTGAAGACTTTCACAATGCCAATATTTTCCAACGAAAGTGTCGACGTAGCTTTTAGTTATGGTGGCCCTCATCAGAGCTTTCAAAATTCAAATCAACATATCCATTTGCTAGTTGAAATATTGCATAATATGATATAAATAACCTTTTCTGTTGTTAAAAGAGAAGGTTGAATACAATAACCGTCCGTTCACATAAATGACAAGCATTTGTTGTGTTGTTTCTTCTCTCATTTTCAACATTTTACTTGTATAGAAATTTGCTAGATTCCGTCCAGCTCTGCTTCTAAGTTAATTGCTTAATTATATAATGTCTCAACACGCCACCCTTACATGAGCTTCAATACCTTGTTGAAGCATATATATCATCATCTCAACCAAAAGCTTAAGTTGTTAAAGAAAACACACTTTCAATTACTTAATTATATAATGTCTCGACGATATACATCTGCCTTGTGCTTTTCTTCTTTTAACATTGTGCAAGAGCCACTAGCTACAGAAGTATTAAAAGTTTTCATTATTATCAACAATCTTCATCCTAGTTAGTTCTTTTTCAATTTTGGACAGACTCTCATTTTAATCACTAATAAACTTCTAACTGTGGCTTCTTTTCTGCAGGTTCCATTAAGTATAGGATTGATGAGCTTTGATAGTCCAGTAAAACAACTTAATGAGGTGAAGTTTGAGCAGTAACTCTAAGGTGACAAGCACATACTATATATGCAGAGGGCATGAATGTTTCGAGCCCCTGGAGTGCCAGCGGTAATAACAGTTACCCTGTGCTCTTGCAGATGAATTAGACATTCCCTAAGAATATCTGGAGAGGTTTCTAGAAGCTGCTTAATGAAGCATCCAACTTCTGCTGAAGTTGAAGCTTTCAAATTTGTATAAAATATGTGCATCATCTCCAGTTCAATTGGAACAATCTTCAAGAGTAGATGCGCTAGCTTTAAGATTTGAGAGTCTTCATCAGTCTGATCATCCTCATCTAGCTCGGAGAGTTGGGAATCTTCATGAATCTGATCCTCCCAGAGGAAGTGTCCTACTCTCTCAGCCATCAGTTGACATTCTCTACCATGTCATGCTTAATGCAACCATTCACTATCAACCCATGGAAATCCTTCACGTTGCCACATACATTGTGAAGAATCTCATATTCAGTTACCAATGGAAATATCATTTCAGCACAATATTTGAATAGATGATGGAGATTCAAGAGCAGGAAGTCCAATTGCTCATCCATCATGGTGACATTTAATTTAACATGACGACACATGCTGATACAGTCATCCATATTATCGATGAGGCTAGGAAGGACATGATGCATGTTGTATTTACACCAAACATTGTTGTCAACATCATCCAAAATTGCTCGAAGCAGATTCTCAACCTCTTGTCTTTTGCTTGGCATTCTATCTTCAAACTGATCCAAATCGGAATAAGAAAGCTGGACATATGTACAAATAAATGCCAGGTCCAATTTCAGAACTTCAATTAAATCAACATCAACAGCTTTCTGATCTTCCTCATTCTTTAATCTCTCCAAGAAATCCAGAACACTGGTAACGTCCTTGCGAAGAGCAGAGAATGACATCTGCTAATACACCAACTGTTAGTTTTGATTATGTATAGTAATTTAAGACATGTATTGCATCGCATACATACCTCTAAGTCGCTTGCTTCCCCTTTCTCTCTTTTCATGGCAGAAGAGTGCCTTTCGAAATCCTGATAAGAAATTTACACACATAGTTGATGAAAAATCTGATAGTTGTTAAGTTGAGTAACAAATTAAATTTGTATAGTGTCTTGGACCAAATATTGAACAAAGCAAAGTAACTCAAATGGCTGGTTTCATACATGTATTTCATTCAAATAAAATAGTTTGTCCATTAATAGATAATATGACTAGAAAAAATCTTTCTGTTGTATCTTCGAGTCGTAATGAAATATTGAAGATGATCTTACCTTTAGCCATAAATTATTTTTTAACAAATTCTAAAGGATATAGTTTCAAACCTACCCCAAACATAAGAGATATTATTATGTTGGTGTACTAAAGCTCCCGCTATACACAAGGTTTATTGTAATGCAAGGTAAGACTGCATACAATAGACCCTTGTGGTCGGGCCCTTCTCCGAACCCTGCACATATCGGGAGTTTTAGCACACCGGGTTTGCCCTCAAAAGAAAAGAGACCCAGATTCTGTTGGTGTAGAAGTTCAACTGAAGCGGAATACAGATGAGTTTACTAACCTTTTTACTTGATGAAAGTGTCCTCTGGTTGCTTTGTTTTTCTATCAGTAAAGATCAAAGTTCTAGAATTTAACAGAGAGTATGGAGGAATAATTAGGAATACATGAACTATATAATTAACATATTTGACAAATAGGTATTGATAATATGAATGTCCATACAAAACAAAGAGACCAAAAAAGCCTCTTTTGTTGATTGGAGGTAAGAGGTGAAAGTTTTCCCTCATAATTGTATATTAAAAAATTATGAAGTTAAAGTTAGTGTTACTGCCAGGAAGGTCTAAAAAGCAAAAGCATGTCTGCCACAAAGTTGAAAAGAGGATTAATTTAATGTATCAGCAAGTTGATAACAAGCACGAGTGTGTCTGACAAGAACCTGATGGTCTTGATCTTAGTTCCTAACATAACAAAATTCTACAGCAACATGTTTCATATGGCTATGAAACACTAGATTATGATAGAGATAAGTGACGCCAACATTGTCACAAAAAAATTGTGGGATACGCAATTCATTGAGCAAGTTGCATACCCATATGAGCTGCAAGCGCATTTGCAACAGATCTATACTCTGCTGCAGTGAATGAGCGAGCTATAGCTTTTTGCTTTTTTGATGACCAACTTACTGGATTGGCCCCAAAGAAAAGAGCATAACTTGATGTGGACATTCTGTCATTCGGGTCTCCGGCCCTATCAGCATCAGTGTACATGTAAAGATTGTAGTCCGAGCTAAGAAGAATTCAAAGACCTGAAGTTGCTATGGGTTTAAGATACTGTAGTATCCTTTTAACTGCCTTCTAGTGTTCATCTGTAGGTTCCGTGAGACGTTTGACGAAAAGTTCAATTTGTTTGCATTTTGAATGAGCTTCTTGTCTGTTGTTTCACATTGAATTATTTACAAATGTAGGAGCTTGCTGCAACAACATTGTAATTTTGGTAGTGCTGCAACAAAACTGCAGGAAGGTCTTTTGCCTGGACCAATAGAAAAAGGTTAAGGTTGTTGCTTCTTTCATTCGATACAAGGGGACGTTGGTCCACATACTATTTTCCCCCTTTTGACATTATTAAAACAAGCATAGTAAACGAGCATCCAACTTGCTTAAAGCTTTCCATGAGAAAGAGATCAGCAGAGGAGGCTGCCGTTCTCTTCTCAGATCTAGGAAGCAAGACTTCGTTGATGAATTCAAAGTACCCTTTAGGGACTGCTACACAACTCAAATCCGGCAAATGATTGTTATGTTAGTGGTGATAGTAAATGATGGTCAATGCTAGTGGTGACTAATTGAAGTCATGATTCACAATGGTTGAAGATCTAAGGTGGTGATAGTTGATAACAATGGATGACTGTGACACTGATTGGTTGGTGATAATAATGGATAACTAGTGGTAGATGTCTCATTTACAGATCTTAATCGTTCAAAAGTTCATTTTTGGATATGCATTTTATTGAGAAAAGATAATTAAAAAATTCCAAATCCGAACACCTTCAATGTTAACCAAATAGTTACTTTTACTAATCCTAGTGAGGGACCACTATATTGCCTTACTGAGAAGTAACTTGATGGTCTTGTTCCCTTGGATGCAGGGCTAGTGCATCAGCTACGAAGTCGTGTGAACCGATTAGCTTTTACTTGGACCCTATATTAGTAAATACACCGCGATAGATATAAAGGTTGGAGGATCTGAGTTACAGGTGAAGTTGCACCAGCAGCGCTGATTCTTCATTCATTATATTACAACATAACTTTTTCTTATGTTTACAAATTAATTTGGACTTCAAAAAGGATAAAGAGTTAAACCATATAGTATAAATGTTCAACATCAAGACTCCAACATGAATAGTCTACATCATGAAATTGAAAGATAGATTTATCCCAAAAGGAAATAGAGACATAAACAAAAGTTCCGTTATTGATCAAAGTCACTGAACACATACTTATTGACAAACCAAAGGCAACACTTCCAAAAGGACATATAGCATATGCATCAGGGTTCTGAAGGAGAGAGGTTTCCACTATACTTTCTACATTGAGCTTGAAATCGCCCTCCGCATATATAGTTGGAACTACCTTGTGGTGACTGCTCAAACTTCACCTCATTAAGTTATTTTATCGAGTTTGTCTACCAAAGCTCATCAATCCTATACTTAATGGAACTTGCAGAAAAGAAGGCATGGTTAGAAATTTATTAGTGATTTATATGAGAGTCTATCCAAAATTGAAAAAGAAATAACTAGAATGAAGAATGTTGAAATTTATCAGTGGGTCCCTCCAAATGGAGGGCCCATAATTTTTTTTCCAATTACTGCACAGCCTTCTTTGAATAACTACTCAAATGAAGGATGTGTATATTTCAAAAGTTGTTAAAACAACTTTCTTGACAAAATAATTGATTTGGCCACCAACCATTGAAAGTGGAACACAGACATCTCTATAAAAGGAGCAATTGCTCCTTAGTTTTTTCATCAATCAAAAAGAGAGAAAATACAGAGAGAGCCACAGAGAGAAAAAAATTATTGTGTTATTTTTTTCTTCAGTGAGGTATACCATAAACTATAAAATAAAATAGTTTGTAAAGAAAAATTAGAGTGTGTGTGCTTAGGAAATATTTTTTCCTAAAAGAAATAGTGTGTTCACTATTTTTGGTATTTTTCTCTGAGAGCCTACTATTTGTAATAGTAGAAGAAATTGTACACTTGTGCCTACTATTTGTAATAGTAGAAGAAATAGAGTAGCAGTGATGATTTGTGGATATAACCCAAAGTTTTGCGTGAACCACGTTAAATTTTCTGGTGTCCATTTTGCTTTATTTATTCCTCCTAAATTTTATTACTCACTCCGCTGCGTGAGCCCCAACAAGTGGTATCAAAGCCTGGTCTAAGTTCATGGCAATGGAGGTAAAGACAAGCAAAATGTTCAACCTGAACGGTTCAAATTACCGTGTTTGGAGAAGCAAAATGAAGGATCTTCTCATGATTACGAAGATGTACTTGTCGGCATTCTCTACCGTTATATCGGAAGGGATGTCCGAAGATGAGTGAGTGTTTGAGCATGAACGAGTTTGTGGATATATTCGGCACTTTATCGATAACAACGTGTACAATCATATTATAATGAAACTCATGCCAGAACACTGTGGAACAAGCTGGAGCAGTTGTACGCTTTAAAGACCGACAACAACAAATTATTTTACTTAACCCAGTTGATGGAAGTAAAATATCAAAAGAAAACACTTCTGTAGCTGATCACCTAAATAACATAGAAGGAATGGTGGACCAGCTATCGACAATGGGCATAAGGTTTGATGATGAGATAATTATTCTTATGATTTTAGCTTCTTTACCAAAGTCACGGAAAATCTTAAAAGTTTCTATGACAAATACTACACCAAATGGTGTAGTAAGCATGGAAGCTGTTAAGAGCAGTATATAAATGAAGAAATGAGACGTAGATCTTAACGTTCAACCTCTTTCTCAGAATCAGAAGTTCTGATTATTAAAAAGAGGGGGAGAAGTCAAGTGAAGGGTTCGAGCTCCAAAGACAGGAGTCGAGGAAAGTCAAATAAATATGCAAATGTCGAGTGCCATTACTGCAAGAAGAAAGGTCACTTCAAGTAATTTTGTCAAAAATTCAGAAGTGACCGGCAAAATAATAGAGACAAGAAGGGAAAGACAAACAGTGATGATGAACAAGGAAATCTTGTTGACAAGTTCAACATCAGTTGTGACAGTGAGATTGTTAGTCAATTAACTCAAGAGACAAGTTGGGTAATTGATAATGGTGCAACCATTCACGGCACACCACACAAAAACCTCTTCTCATCTTACACACATGGAGACTATGGTGTTGTAAAGATGAGAAATGGAAACCTGTCAAAAGTTATTGGCAAGGGAGATGTCTGTTTGGAAACAGATAATAACATGAAACTTCTTCTAAAAGATGTAAGGCACATTCGCGACATGCGCCTAAATTTAATGTCTATAGATAAGCTTGATGATGAACGTTTCCGAAACAATTTTGGAAATGGAAAGTGGAAGCTTACCAAAGGCTCCCTTATCATTGCGAGAGGACACAAACTCTCAAACCTATATGTGATGCAAGGAAAGGTCTCTGATGTATCTATAAATGTGACAAAAAATGAAAATACCGCACGTTTATGGCATAAGAGACTTTGCCACGCTGGTGAAAAAGGGATGTCTAAATTGGTGAAAGATAAAGTTCTACCTGATTTTGATCATGTATCATTGAAGAAATGCGAAGATTGTCTAGCTGGGAAACAGAACAGAGTCTCTTTCCATAGTTCTCCACCTTCCAGAATGGAGAATGTTTTAGATCTGATTCACTCTGATATGTGTGGTCCACTACCGAAGTCACTTGGTAGAGCCAGATATTTTGTGACCTTCATTGATGACCATTCAAGGAAGACCTGGGCTTATACCATTAAGTCTAAGGATCAAGTGCTAGAAGTCTTCAAACAATTTCATGCCTCAGTTGAGAGAGAAACTGGGAAGAACATCAAATGTGTTCACACAAACAATGGCGGAGAATATATTGGATCATTTCATACTTATTGCAAAAAGCATGGTATTAGGCATCAAAGGACACCTCCAAAGACATCACAACTAATGATTTAGCTGAGAGGATGAATCGAACTTGATAGAAAGAATAAGGTGTTCTGTTCAGGTACAATCACTACTGCCTGAGGTCTTCTCGACCTAGTTACCGATAAAGCTCATTAAAACTAGTCAAAACTCAAAATACCAAAATTACCCTCGAAAACTGCAGAAATTACAACGAGACTATTTCTATCTAGTTTCACCATCTGAAATCACTGGAATTGTCGGCATTTCGATTAGAGCTTTTGAACTCCAAATATTGACCAAAGTCAAACTTAGGCTTCGAAACTAACTGAAAATGCAACTTTGGATCCAACTTCTCCATTTTAACTCCAAATTCAGTTTCGTCACCACCTAGATCAAATTTGACGTTCCGGAGTTAATGGAATCAACAAATTCTATTCTTACACCCGAAACTCGGAATGACACAAAAACTCATTTTTTCAACAACTTAAGCTTCCAAAAATCTAAAACTCACATTTTCCACTTTTAAAATACAAGATCTCAGTTCCAACAACACCGATAGTTCTAAATAGGTCCAAAGCAACTTATGGAAGGGAAAATAGTAATTTTTACAGATAAGTAAAAAAATGACTACCAAGGTTATTACAAGTTACTGTCCATTCGCACAATTGTGAAGAGATGCAAGACCCTCTCCCTGGTTACTAGAAACTCCTACAATATGTTGTTTACAGACAAATCCTACAATACTCTACATCAACTGAGTCTTATATGAAACAACCATCACCAAATTCCATCTCGTGAATTCGTTAAATGGCAGCTGAGAAGCAACGGAATTTATGGACACACCTCCAATATTATCATTATTCCTTCTATCTATTTTTATAGTTTAAGGCTCCACTAAATCAATCTCCCCTGAGTGGAAGTGGTAAGTACCTTTAACTGCTATAATAGTAAAGTTCATATATATTCACCCAGGCAAGCTCCTTCTCGTCGTTCTTTTTCCATTTATATAATGTATGTGTCCTTCTCGGCTCCTTTTTTTTTTTAATGTTTATTTCTCATATTACTATTTAAATAAGTAAATCTGACATAGTACTACAATATAGCCTAACAACAAGCCAAAACTTTGGCACTTCTTCACCTAATTTTCTGTTGCCATTTTTTATTTGTTTTCTATAAAAAAAATTCTACTTTAAGTGACTACAATGATAAGTCTGAATCAAAGAAGCTCATTTTTAAGGAGTGTCCATGTAGTGGGGGAGCTACAACTAATCAAAAATGTGCGAATAAACACCCTTCGTTGAAAAATTACAGTATATAGATATATCAAAATTTATGAATTGTCAATATATACTTTTCTATGCACAGTCTGGCGTAATAAGTGTCTTTAGTTTAGTGCAAAAAGGGCGTGCAAATTTTTTGTGAGAACGGGGGTTTGAATCTGGCTTCTGTTTGTCCAAAACTCATGTAATTCTCTTGAAGAATTTTTTGTGGGTCCACTAATCCACCAATTTTCTTCTTTAACCTTTCTTTATTTTTCAAAGTCCTTTTTTTTTACATGTCTCTTTTGACATATTGAATATTTATTAGTTGTCAAATTTAGTTGAAACCTTAATTTGGATATTTATTTGTAGTAGATTGAAAATAATATTTCAAATAAATTTTTATCAAGAAAATAAGAAGAAAAGATTATTTGCAATTATACATATATTATTATATTTTTTCATTTCCTCGTAAGTAAGTTATTAAGAGCTCTAGATCGAGAAAATTTATTAATAAATTAATTTTTTCACATTTTTAGCAAAATCACGAGAACTAGTCAAGATTTGAAATCTTTGATTAGAATTCTCACACAGTTTCTATCAAAACACAAGAAATTTAACCTATTAAAATTAAAAAGTAGAAAAATTGAAGATCTAAAATAACTTTAGATTTAAGTAAAAATTGATAAATTGGTATTCTTTTAAAAAGAAAAAAAATTGTGATATGCATTCAATAAAAATCTTGATCCATTCATTATAAAATTTATACAATTTATCCCGTAAGTTGAGAAATTTTTTTTTTTGATGATTTGTATTTGGTGGAAAAAAATTATTGACGTTGTTTTGCACACTCTTCGTAAAATGTTTGGCTCCACCACTGAGGAGAATAAATCTAGTGTACGCAGATTTTACTTCTACTATATAGCTAGGGAGGTCGTTCTTGATAGACCTCAACACAAAGTGATGGATATCATTAATAAAGTCATAAAAATGGGATACAAAAGACAAAGGCTTCCTGTCTGTGTGATGTATGTCCCTAGGATTCCCAACTGTGTGATGTACGTCTCTACTCCATCTACATAACACTTTGATCGACATTGATTTGTTGCAATAATGACTCCTAAAACAAACCTTGCTCGATAGTGCCTGCTAAGCATAAACTAAGAGTTAAATAAATTAGCTCATAGGGTCATTGAACAAGCTCATTATGAGTTAAATAAATTCATGTTTCTGAAAGAGTTGTCCACAACTCAACTCAATCCTTCAACTTCTCTCTTGTCCACAACTCCTCTTGAGAGTTGAAGAGAGATCTCATGTTGCCGTTGACAATAGTAGATAAGATCAAATTCTAACACCTGTAAAAACACTAAAGGAAAAATCATAATAGCAATATTTCTCGAATTAGCATGTTCGAGGTGTTGGATATTAAACTTGATTTGGCCCAATTGTTTGGGATTTAATTAACTAGCCCAAAATTTAATTAGTTAGCCCAAATATATTATTAGCCCAATTTCTAGAAGAAGTAAAAATATCTACTAGGTAGTAAAAATCTAGAGAATTCTATATTTCTCTAGCAATGGTTAGGTTGGAAGATTTTTGTGGAGTTTTCTAGATAATTATTATTAACCATTAGATTAAATAAATCCTAGCCATTGAATGTGTAGTGACACTACTATAAATAGGGTGTCATTCTCTCATTTTGTATCAAGCAAAAAACAAGAAAACCCTTTGAGTAATAAAAATCCTCTTCTCCCCTAAAATCTCTTTAGTTTTCTCCTCCTTTCAAATATCTCCCTCCCAACAAAGTGGTATCAGAGCCAAGAGATCCTTTCGAAGAAATGGCGAGTAGCAGCATGGTTCCTTCCAAGTCCCAATGCTCAACAAGAGCAATTATGATAACTAGAGTATCAAGATGAAGGCCCTCCTTGGAGCGCAAGATGCATGAGAGGTAGTAGAGAAAGGCGTAGAGGAGCCATAAGAAGGGGCTACCCTATCACAAACTCAAAAGGATAGCTTGAAGGATTTAAGGAAGAAAGAAAAGAAGGCTTTGTATCTAATCTACCGAGGATTAGATGATGACAGTTTTGAGAAGGTTTCGGAGGCCAACACCGCCAAAGAAGCATGCGAAAAGCTAAGGAACTCTTATAAGGGTGCCGAGCTAGTCAAGAAAGTATGTCTCCAAACTTTAAGAGGTGAGTTCGAATTTCTCCATATGAAAGATGCCGAAAGTATCTCCG
>JAOTQR010077954.1:0-11698 GCA_025774065.1 Solanum ossicruentum
GCCTTTTGGAACTCAACTTAGCTGGTGATTGAACTTTGCGAGAGCTTTGATAGCCATAGCGCTGCATTGCTTGTCAGCGCCTGATTTATTTTTACGGCATGATATAGATACTTTGGATACTTAGACTTCACCAAGTGTCCATGATTCGCCATTAAACATCATGGAAAGATCAAAGCTGCTCTTATCATTAACTTTGTTTAGGTTCTATACTGTGTGGCTAGGCAATGTGCCTTTTTGACACTGATTGAGTTGAGTTGATACTTGACCAAACTGTTGTTCATACCATTTGATGGAAACAGAATGAGATTAGATCTTCTGATTTATGCTGGAGATGTTGGACTTAATCCTCCTCAAAGTCTTGTCCAGTGTGTCAGCCTTCCTCAATTATTGGTCAAGCATCTCCTCAAGCTTAGGATTACTGGCACCAGTGTCATGATAGTGTGAAGGCACATAACAGCCATTTCTACAGCCATCTTTGCGATCCTAATTTGCATATTTGTCCTGTCCCCTCTACATATCGTAGTGACCTCCACAGTTGCTTCAAGAATTAACCAGTTTCTGCTTCTGCTTTATTGTCACCTCCATGTTGGTAATATTCTAAGCAAGTACTTGCATGATCTCCTCATTTATCCTCGCTTACTCTAAATTTATTCTGACAGTACCCAAGCTTTTGGTAGAGGGCCTATTCATTGGCCCCAATATGCGATTTAACTTGGTCGCGATCTCTAGATGCTCAGGTATCTCTATAAATGATTGATCTAAGAACATACCCCCTATGATGCTATCAACATATGCTTGATTATTTCTATCCGGGGTGTGGTATAAGATATCCACCAAAAAAATCATCAATAATTTTGTGGTCCAAGACTCCTCAAGCACTTTGTGAATTGCTCTCATGTAATATTGGTCGAGTCACCATGAAGATGTTCAAAGTTGTTGTTTTAATCTTCCAACTAGAGCTTCTTCGATCTCGGGAAGTACCTTTCCAAAAAGGCCTTTTGGAACTCAACTTAGCTGGTGATTGAACTTTGCGAGAGCTTTGATAGCCATAGCGCTGCATTGCTTGTCAGAGATAATGGGAAGACATGAAGTCCCAATGTATCCATAGACAGATTATGTGTTGCCATCATGATGATGTTCACACTCCAATAAGAAAGCACTCGCTGTCAGCAATTAACCTAACTAAAGGTTAGGGTCGAATCCACAAGAAATATAGGGCTTGACTACAAGACTTCACTATTAATCAGTTCAAGCATTCATGATTAAAATCTCTAAATGGGGGCTTTTGTGATTCAAAACCAAAAGTAAAATTAAGACTATACTACTGTGCAGGAAAACACTTAATTTTAGGGACAACTTGGGAATTGTGTTCCCTATGGTTCGTTGACTTGATTACCTAGATAACATAGCTACAAATGGAAATTTGCATGAAGGACGGTAACTTAGGTTCTTCCAGCCCTCTTGTGAAGGTGAAGGTCAAATTTCACCCTGGCGCGTGGTCAGCAACCATGGTGTGCTAACTAACCGTTACCTATTGTCCCAGTTAAACTCCCTTTGGTTAGGTTTGGTTGATTAGATTAGAAGACATCAATCGAATTCTGTCGTCTACTTCTTTTTTCCTATTCGTCACTACCTTGGTCAGGACCATGATAGTTGGCGGGGTTTGGTGTTGGCCACCACCAAACAAAAATTAAAATGAAGGAAAATAAACTATGCATACAAAACCCCAATCATTGAAATGCAATAAAACTAGGTCATCTCAAGTCAACTACGTATGGTTCCCACAACCCCAAGTTGTGGGTGCTTAGCTACTCGTGGCTGAGGAAAAACCAACAAAAATGCAAATACAAGACATAGTTGAGAGTTTTACCAAAAATAATGAAGAGTATAGACACCACAAGTTGCAAACCCAAAAGCTTGATTGATCAACAATGAGTATAAAGCAAGATTTGCAATCCCAAAAGTGGGTTTTCCAAGAGAAAATAATATATTAATCTAAAACCCCAAAATATTCTTGAGAGAATATTCAAAGCCAAGTTTTATCTTCTAAAATCTAGGATCTCTCAAATAAAAACATAACTTAATGTATTTACAGTGGTTACCAATAAATCCTAAAAATAACACAAAAAAAAAACAACTGGCAATTGGTACACCTCGCAGGTATGACTCGTAGGGTGGCCTACGAGTCATAATCGGGGTCTCATATAAGGTTCTTGGCATCTTGGACTAAACTGATACGACCCACTAGTACTAGCATTGCTTGGGCTACGACTCATATGTTCCTCTTGCAGTCTTGGCCTTCAGTTTTTGTTCTTACATCTTGGCTCTCTGATTCCTACTACGAGTCCACCTATATGAGTCGTAGTGAGACTTACGACTCTTAGGATGGCCTCGTAGGGGTGACCTCCACTTAGTAGATTTCTGAATTTTGGTCTCTATTTCTTGTTACAATACACCTTACGACTCGTAGCTTGGGCTACGACTCATAGGTGTGCTCATATGCCCTATGCTTCAGCAAAATATGCTCTTCAAAATCATGTTATCCTATATTTTCTACAAGAACAACACATAAAAATCATAAAAAGTCATAATAAGAACTCACAAAATCCCTTGTTTTAGGCATCAAATGTGTCGTATTTTGACAGCACATCAACACCCTCAACTTAGAATTGTTGTTTGTCCTCAAGTAACGACTCAATCTACACTGATGAATAGAAATACATAGCAGCTATACTAATGGCATATACAACAACTCCCTTGATTCAGGAAACCAACTACCATTTTCAAAACAGAATTGCAAAGTCATTCAGCAAAACAAGAACATAATGAGATACCTGGCTATCCAACTATGATAAGCTAAGGAGCGTCAACCATCCACAATTGCTGGTATAGTCATATGCTACTCAAGTAATGTAAATGCCCTCACTAGAAAGAAGTCCCTCATATTTACTCGAAACCAATTAGAACTCAGGGACTGAGTAAGCATTCTCACTCTCACAAATAAAATTCATGCACAATGACTAACACCATAGACTTGCACCTATACTCATCTTTCTACTTGGTGACAAAGTCGATAGGGATCACTATAAGACTTACTGCCTTGTAACATAAGTTCAGGGGGCTTTGGTATGATATTTTAGGCAAGTAGTAACTAAAAGCTATCCTTAAACCATGCTTACCAACATTTTTATCTTCAATACTCATCCATTTTCACTAAATCCACCCTCATTCCATCAATTCAAGCTTTCCCTAGGCATTTTCATTCACTTTTTCAGTTGTACCTCAATTTCAAACTCTTTTTTTTTTACAATTTTTTTTTAACTCAAGGCACTTTTCTTTTCTTTTTCTTCGCCCAACTCATGATCATTCATTACTTTCTTTCCTCCCCAGCTAACCACCTTATTTTTGTTACTTTACCACAATAATTGCCACCCTCAACTTAGGCTATTAACCTCAGTTAAAGTACACAATATCTATTCCTTAAACCAGGGCCACCAATTGAAGCCACCCTCAACTTAGGCTTTTAGGCTCAATCAAGGTTAACATGTTCAAGGATAGACTAGGCCCAATGTCAAGGTATTTCATCAAACATAGTTAAGTTAACAAGGTGTCAAGAAAGAATGAGTACATGAGAGGCTCAAACATTTGGAACAAGGGATTCACTAGTTAATCTGGTAGGTCATTTAGGCAAAAGTAGGATTACCTAATAGAATAAAGGCCTAAGATCCATTCCAAATCAACCAAATTACCAAACCAATCTTAAAGTACTGAGGCAAGTTCTGTGTCCATACATGATACATGAATGTATCAAAATAAGCTAACAACATACATGGCATTGCACACACAATCAAGTATAGACTCACAGGTCGTGCTTTCAGCCGCAACTTACCTTCACAATATCAGAACAAACATTGCAAGATACTCAAAAATGTATATATGCATCAACAACCACAATCTCCAAAATTTTGGGTGTACCTAATTTTTCATCTCATTCAAAAAGCATTCAAAAACTATGTATATGCAAAAAGATAGTATTGATATGTATTTACAAATTATTTACACTACTTAAACATGTCGGTTCAACAGAAAGTTAAGAATCCATAAGGAAAAAGAAGCACGGCAAGAAAACCTTGGAATAAAAAATAGGGGAAGTTATGGACTTAAGGCTACACAGACTTCAGCTTAATCCATAACTTCCCACACCCCACCTAAATAGGATACTTTTTCCTAATAGTAAAATCACATAGAACATGAAAATACGCAAACATAACATAGAGATATATATATATACACATTAAAAACAAACACTTAAAAACTAGTATCCAAAACCAAAGTAACAAAACATTATCCAACACAAAGCATCCAAAACTAATATAATGATAAAATTGTCTAACAAAAGGACATAATTTGCATAAAGAAAGTATAAGAACTGAGGTCAAAAGGGTCAAACATCATGGTTCATCAAGCATCGGTCTCTGGCAGGTCAGCAGGGTCCTTGGTCACAACCTCGTTCTCAGCAATCTAGCTCGCAATGGTACCTAAGGTACTCTCTCTATGTGGTGTGTGCTGATCACGATCTCTCTGATAGCCGCCATTAGTAGCGATTCCTACACCACCTACTCTGGTATGGGCTCCTCCTCCAATCTCGGCCTCATCTAGGTTAGCTTTGGCTCATCTTGCTCAAGGGGCCTCTTCCCAAGGTCACGTGGATGGTCAGCTAGCAAATCAAACACCTCGTCACCTACCGGTGGTACCTCTAGGATTGCAATAGGGGCTACTGACATATGTAATAAGTCAGCCTTAAACTTGGCTAACTCCTGTCTTGCACCCTCAAGCTGTCGTTGGACTCTAACCTCAAAAGCATCAACTCAAGCATCTACCGCTCTAACTCTCGCATCAACCAAATCAAGGGTGAATGCCTTCATCATGTCCTCTGAGTATCATATGGTCTAGTCCACCCAAGGTATGACCCGTACAGATAACGCCTGAAGTCTGGACTCCACTGTATACACCCTACGTAATAATGCTTGAAAAGCAATACCAGAAGTAAGAGAATTAACCTGTAATATAGCTGCGGCTGGTGCTAGAGTAGTGGAGGATGGTGTGGACTCAATCTACACAGCTAGTGTAGGCTCTATAGCAGCTGAAGTAGTGCCGGTATCAGTTGGAGGTGCACTCTACGATAGAGGATCTAAAGGGAATGGCTCTAGAATGGCCAAAGGAGCTGCATAAGCTAGGGCCACCAGGTTCTCATCAGCCTTTATCAGGATGGGATCCATGGTGCGTATGGCCTCAATATACTATTTTGGTAGGGATCTATAGGAACACTTGTTGCACTGCATAATAAATGGATCAAAATAGGGAATGACAGTGAGGTGTTTTTCCAGACAACGGCCTTGTGGATCTTCTAAGAGTTACTTCGAGCCAAATCTATCTCATAACCAGCTAGAATGTTGGCTAATAACATAACCTGCTCTAACCTGATGACATTATTCTTGAAAGTTGGCTGAATACTTAGCTCAGAAAGAGAGGTGGGCCTTCACTATAGGATCTGCACGATTTGTAACCTATGTCAACTTGAAACCTTCTCATAAATCTAATCGACAATCCACTGTAGAAGCTCTGTCCTGACCCTGATGTTCTTCCCAGTCACTGCTCTTCTCATCTTGTCAATGCGCCCATCATATTCTATGGTAGACTAAGGCACTCTTTAAGTGGGCCCAAACTAGATTCGTTAAATAGTCTCCTCCAAAATTGGAACTCTCCTACACTAAACTGGTACTACCCGTAACCTCAGTTGCCCGATTGGCTTCTTGTTCTTTGGCAACCCCCGGTCGAGTGTAGCAAGATATGCCTTATAATACTCACGGACTACATAAGGGACATACTTGCCCAGTTGTTGTGAGTCCACTGCAGCACGTGTATGTCTAGATCTTTATCGAAACCTGGCACTTTATCAAACCCCGAGTCATTTATTCTAGACTCTTTAGGATATTGTCACATCGATTTTCCCTTTCCCTTGGGGTCTAACCCTGGTCATATATCTCCTTCATACCTATGACACACTATTTGCGGTCAGCTGGGGGTTGTGACTAGACTTCTTCCTCTTGGGTATAGGAAGTGCTCTCCGACTCCCAACTCTGAGTGTGCTGAGGTCATCTGTGTTAGGCTTCTATCAGACCTGTCTCCATTACCCTGTTGTTCATCCTCTTCAAACTGGGAGGAGTTGCTGATTTTCATGGGAGCCTGTGCTGTAAGTTCCCAGGTCTGATCTCTATTAGTTTCGGGGTCTATTCTAACCCTGTGAACTTCTATAGACCCCTTAGATCATTTGACGTTGGAAGATTCGTCAATCAACCTCCATTGGAATATTTGGATTGCACATTTGTCCTTTAAAGGCATTGTATCTGCAAACCAGCCATACAACTTATAGGAGCGTCAAGATGTTTAATCCAACAAATCACATAACAGAGAATAAGAAACAATAAACAATTCAACTGTAGAAAAATCACTAATGCAATTGCAAGTCTGTAGATACGAGTGTGGTTTGGACTTGTAGGGTGTCCTACGAATCATACACTGCCTTGTAGTAACAAATTTTCTAAAAAAAATAAAGTCTGACCTCAGATAGGAGTAGCAGTTACGACTCATAGTAGAGCCTATGAGTTGTAGTTTGGCCTCGTACGTACTTCCAAAGACACCTTAGGCTTCATCACCTCAAATAAAAACTCCCAAGACCTTAGTTGTTGAGTCCTATTTTAGGACCTCAACACATGAACCCATGACTATAATGCAAACCCTCTACCTCAACTACTCAAGTTAAAGCTATAATTGAAGATCTAAGTTAGATTCAAGTTTGTAACCCCAAACCATAAGCTGAACATGTAGGCATGAACCCATAAATTAATTTAATCATTCAAAGCAATTTGAGAGGAACCCACTTGATTTTGCAAGTAAATCATCAACTAAGCATGAAAGCAAGAGAAATAATCAAGATCCATAAAAAATTAACCTTCAAGCTCAATTAAATCAACAAAACATGCATTCAAGAACAAAGAAAGAAAGAGTGAGTGAAAGATAACTACAGGAGAAGCTCACACTCTTCAATCCACTCAAGAATTTATAGGAAACTTGCTCTAAATCCTCACACTAAGTTATAATCTATACAGGTGTGTTTTGACTCTTCAAAGATGTATGAAGGAGTGTTCTATCTCTTGTGCCATGGTATCAAGGTATGAAGAACAAGAGATAGGAGTGGGTGTATATGTGATTTTGGTACTGAAATGGCAAAATTCTTGAATTACCCTGATGCTTGTTGCTGAAACTCCGTATTCCGAAGCTTTGACTGCATTTATAGAGAACAACTTATGTTAATACTTCTGCCGTCGTGCTTAGGTTTTCCATGATCACAGATGTTTGTGCTTTGCTACTCCGCCTATGCACCCGTGCTGGGTGCATTCACGCTCCTCCCAGCTTCACTACTCTGCGTCCGCATGCTTGAAGGCCGCATTTGTTGAGTGTGGTTGCTACCAGGTACACTTCATTGCATTTTCAACTCCTTTTAGCTCCAATTCAGCTTCAACTTCAATTCTTTCTAGCGGAGCCAAATGTAAATCAAATGTACCTGCAACATACACCATTCAAAACATAATTAGCCTCAAGTAATGAAATTAACAACACAAAATCATAAGAAAAGAGCAGGAAATAAGTGTAAGTTATACACTCATCAAAATTTCTTAGAGAAGTTCTCCCACTCTGCTGGTGGAGTATTTGGCTCTTTAGATCTCTCCCATGCCTCGTACCACAAGATGGAAAATTATATAATCTAAAAGAAGCCAACTCTACAGCCTCGGTGACGGAGGCATGTATCACCCTCAATACTTAATATATATGGTCTATAAAGTTTTGGGATCCTCGGTAGGATTGGGTCCCGTAAATAATGGAGGGGCCAAGTGAAGAAACTCTCATACCTTCGAGCTTCTAGAGGGGCAAGGGGATACATGATCTCCTTTGGCCTCAATCAGTACTGGTAAAGATGGTAATGGGTATTAGAGACTCTCTATGTACCTCAACGGGGAATATATCCCCCTGACTCGGCAAGGAATGACTAGTACCTTCTCTCAGATTCATACTTATAGAAGGTTGTGCCATTTCTTGGATGTAGACAGTCTATTAAATAGAAAAACCCCAAAGCACGATTTAGATTTTTTATGTTCCTATACCTTTGCTCTCTAGCACGATCTGTTAAGTGAAAGAATTACAATGATCCCTAGATACCTCATAGCCTCCTGATCATAAGTGTTATGCACAACAAACCATAAGAAAGAGTTTCTACACATGACATTATGGACTCTCTAGGACACGACCTGCTCAAATACCGTATTTTTCATGCCACCAAAAAAGAGGGGAGGCATGACTCACACTCAATACGACAATTGGTCGAGTAACCCACTAAACATGCTAGCTAACTAGACTAGGGGCTAAAGGATCAGGTAGCATAATGCTTGAAACACTAAGCCTAGACCATCTAGGTCATGAACTGCCAACAATAAGTCATATATGCCAAGGTAGACAAACTAACAAGACAAAGTACTAACTAACCGATGAGGATGCAAATAAAGAGGTATAGGAACTGCTGTAACCCAAACTACACATTCCTTTTTAGGCTAAAGCGATCATTGTCAAGATATATAACCTAACCAAGGTTAGGGTCGAATCCCACAGGGAATATGGTAAACGTAGAAGAATTCAATGCAATATTGGGTTGATTAACCAACCTATCTCCACAAGGGGTGGGGTGTTGTGGAAACTATAAAAAAAGGATCCAAACTGAGACAAGTGTAAAACTAGTATGGAGAGTAACTAGGGTATTGTGTTCCCCATAATTCCCCAACTCAATATTACCAGACAATCGAATTCTTTTTCAATATGTAGCATGTAGAATGGTAAGTTAAGTTCACCAAACCCTTTAACCCAAGCGAGAGGCAAATTTCACTACGTGATTTAGTCCATCACCATAGTGTAATATTACTAACCCCTACCTATTGTTCCAATACATCCTCCCTTTGGCCCGGTTTGGTTAACTAGACGAGAAACATCAATCAAATCATGTTAATTAATCTCTTTCCATATTAATTACTGCCTTGATCGAGTCAGTACCACTAGGCAAGTTCTAATGTTGGCCACCATTAGAAAACATTTAATACGAAGAGAATCAATTATTACATGCATGCATAATTTTCAAGAATTACAAATTATCCAATTTTACCTTGTTAGTTCTTCATAGGTCGCACAATCCTAGTTGTGGATTTAGCTACTCATGGTCAGTGTAAATGCAAGACTTAATAATTTTAATAACATAATTAAGCATTAATACAAGAGAATTAAGAAGAAGAAATCTGAACTCTTCAATAAGAACCATAAGATTGAAATCAAAAGATGAAATAAAGTTTTACAAGTGCTTCTCAAGCTCTCTTTTATTCTATGGCATCCCTCTATTATTTTCTTCTGAAAAAAAATCTTCTAAAAACCTATTTCTAGTTTTTGAAATACAAAGCCAAAATGAAGTAGGATACCTGGCCGAGTAGACTCTATGGTAAATTCTACAAGTCATATAAAATTTTATGGGCTATAGTCGAGCTTTCGTAGATTACTTCTTCAAATCTGGAGTTGACTTATACGACACCCTTCAACGGCCCTATAAAGTTTACATCCTGTAGGAGATTTCATCTAATGACTTTTTAGCAACTCCCTACTTTCTGATCCTCAGGGTACAGCACCAAGTCTGTGGCTGGTAAAGTATTCTATGGCTCATCTACAGTTTTATAGACTTATCTTTAGAAATTCACTCTTCACTGGAATTATCTACAAAACCAAATCTTTATGGCCCTTAAAAATGTCTAAGGCCCGTAAAGGGTATCATGAAACCTCTGTTTCAGCAAATTCTTCACACTTATCCCAACAATTGTGCCAACCCTGTAATCCTTCAAAACAAACATAAAAACACATCAAATCAACTAGCATCACATAGAGAACACACAAAATTCAATGTTTTAAGCATCAAAAGTATTGTATTTTGATAGAACATCAACACCCTAAACATAAAATTATTGCTTCTCCTCAGCGATAGACTCAATCTACAGAAGCAGCACAATAGCACACGGCCCTCAATCTAATGACATACATCACATCAAGCTCAAGCACATATACCAACACAACTTTAAAAGAACCTTAGATATCTATCCAACAAACTAACATAGATTAATACATGTGACAATGCAACTATGACAAGCAAGGTAATTATCAACAAGCTACAATCACTGAGTTAGTCTAAATGTTTACAATGCAATGCAATTTCCCTCACAGAAAGAAGTCACATATCTTACTCACAATGATATTTTCAAGTATAACTTGCAACTATGTAAAATCACTCACTCGCACAAAAGACATTAAAATATTATGCTCAATAACATGTGCTTACCTCTATATTCATGACTATGACCTTTGACTTCTTTGACTAGGATCACTTTAGGACTTTATTGGCTTTCAACATAAGTCCAGGGGGCTTTGGTATGATTTTTTGGAACATAATGACTAAAGGCACTCCTTCGACATTGTATTTTTCTATACTTTAGCCCTATCAACACCATTATTTTTCATCTCATTCTCCCTTTCAACTATCTCAAGCTTTGTTGGGTGCTTTATTCTCATTTTTCAGCTTTTTGCCTTGTATTTTCACAACATTTATCTTTTTAGTTAATTTCTAAGGCATCACTCATTTTTCTAGCACCCAGAATACATTATTTTTCTCCTTTTCCATATATCACTAAATTTCCTCCTCATTTACTGTTTACCCTTACACTAGCCACCCTCAACTTAGGCTTTTGTCCTGAGTCGAGGTGCACAATATCCAACCTTGGAACCAGGGCCACTTTTTTGTAGCCACCCTCAGCTTAGGCTTTTTACCGCAATCAAGGTGCACAATGCTCAAGGAAGGACCAGGGCCAATTTTAGGATTTTACATCTGATAAGGCTTGGTCACTTAGGCTTTTACAAAGAAAGTTACATGTAAGGCTCAAACATTAGGATCAAGAGATTTTTCACACATTTGGTTTATTATTTAGGCTAAGTAGACTATTATGAACAATGTCCTTAGACCCTTTCCTAACAAACTAGCCTATAGTGTAAGTCAGAATAACAGGGAAAGTTCTTAATTGAAACACAGTACATGAATTTAACAAAATAAGTTCACACTCATTTGATATTGATTACAAATCAACACAGACTCTCAAATCATGCTTTCCATCTCATTTTTATCCTCAATTCTCAAAACAAGCACTGTCAACACAATTAAACATGCATGATTGCTATCTAGACTAACTAACAAAAATTTTTGTAGGTATCATTTTGCACACAAAAGCATAAAAACACATATATGTCGTAGACATTAGTACTATATGCTACCAATACAACCTACACATCCAAAACATGCTAGTTCAATAGAAATTAAACATCCATGGGGAAAAAGAACACAGGCAAGAAAACCGTTAGGATTCAAAATTTGGGATAGTTATAGGCCAAGGCTACTAAGAGTTCACTGAGGCCAATAACCACCCACACCTTATCGAAAAAGAGGTGCATTTTTCCTCAATGCACACCAAAAATGAAAAATAAAGTACAGGGGTCAAGAAGACACACC
>JAOTQR010077957.1:0-11697 GCA_025774065.1 Solanum ossicruentum
AAAAATGTTATTGGACTAGCAATGGTCATTGTGTACACTTTTGAGAGCTAATTGTTTCAAGAATAAGATTTTAGGAACATTTGAAAACTTTTCAAGACAAATCACTTGCATTAGGAGTATTACAAAAATAAATTTTCTTCTTGGGAAATATTCTTATATGGAAATCTTGAATAGATTTGATAAAGCCTATAAGTGTCCAACATGGAGATTCCAACATGAGAAGTTTACATATTATTGAGTTTTTGAAACTAGTTTTTATGCATATCATTCTCACAACTCTACTCGTGCCGTACATAATAGTAATATCTTTTACTGGTTCTCGGGCCGGTTACTATCGTGCTACTATATATCTATGTATATTTTTCGAAGTTGATTGGCTACAGCGGACTCGGTTTTGCCCAGTGGTCGATTTTCGCTTAGACGGTGTTATGATGTGACTGGTGCCTCAGGTTATATATGATATATGGGTGCAGTGGTCTTCCTGGCCCATGTGAGTGCAGTGGTCTTCCCTGGCTCACCCGACCATGTTCATAATGTGTGATGGAGATTTCGGGTATTTAAAATTCTGGTGTTATGCTGTGGTATGGCGCAAGATTGGAGGTCGCCATCGTTCCCGTCCGGCATGCATGACTTTCATGTGTTTTAAAAAGATTTTTATTCGATCCTTTCTACAGGTTTGATTTATGTATGTTTATCCACTTCCTTTGGCTTAAGAATTCTATCTATATTGTATGCTTCCTGTTTTACATGTTTGGTACGTCTTTCGTACTAACCCCTTCCTTCGGCGGGGCTGCGTTCATGCCCGCAGGTACCGACGAGCAGGTGCGAGACACTAGTCACGGCCCTTGGGTTGAGTCGTGACAGAAACCCACATACCTTAGGTCTAGAGTTTCTTTGAATTGAGATTGGGAAGAATGGAGGCTTGGAAATGATCCTTCAATCCAATCTTGTTCTTGGGTTTCCTCGAAATTGAATTGGAGCTTGATGGAGGCTTTTGAGAGAGTTGAGAGTGTATTTGAGATGAGAGTAATGAGTTTGATCCTTTCTAATATTTCTTAGGTCTTTTAGGAAGGTTAAGATAGCATTGGAAGTCTAAAAAGGTCAATGGAATAATTAAAATTTACGAAAAATGCCATTAGTGAACGGATGGAAATATTGGCAAAGTGTCATCTCACTGGAGACTTCACTGGCCGTATGGAACTCCACGGGTCATGTGGAGTGCCCCTGTGGAGTGCCATAGTGAAAGAAATGGAATTTGGGAAACTTGGAAAAAATAATTTTACGTTTCGTCACTTTGATGGACCACTTCAAGGATTGTGTGGTGTCACACAGACCGTGTACTAGTCTGTCCCACCTTATGTGGAAGAAAATGTTGCTGGCCACCACATGCTCCGGTGCCACAGCCCGTATCCCTTCACACAAGCCGTACAAGGCAGTCGAGGCCTATGCCTTAGCTTCCAATGCTACCCACGCCTAGCCAAGACTCCTAAAACACCTCTACGCCCATCCTCACGACCAATGGTGGGTCACACAATCCATGCCACTTTTCATGGACCAAGACTTAGCTTTAACACGCCATTTTCCAGGCCCAAACATTTCCCACGGCCCATAAAAGGCCACACTGCCCGTATGGGTGCCCGTGGGGCTTCACTGAGCAGGAGGGTCTCACGAAAATGGTCATAACTCCTTCATCCGACATCGGAATGAGGTGAAACCAAGTGTATTCCGAAGCTAACTCAAAGAGATTTCATTTGACATATTGTAGGCCACCTAGTTCCAAATGTTCCAAGAGTTATGCTTGTTTAAAATTGACTCTTGCATGAACCATCATCCAAAACTCAACCCTTAGAGAAGTCTTGGACTCGTTTAGTTACTAGGAGTCTCCCATGAACCAAATACTCTCCAAACCTGACCAAATGAGGCTTTAAACATGGATACATAAGAGCATAGAGTTACAGAGTGTCACAATATTTCCCCCTTGGGAACATTTGTCCCCGTATATGAGGAAAACGTAAACAAGGAAGTAGTCATGAAGATTGTTTTGCTAAAACATGAATGCAACAATGCACATTAATGTAATCTCCAAGGAAATTTCAATATGTACGTCAAATTCCTCATAATCTTACTAACATGAACGTGTATGCATGCAATGACATAAGGGCCGAAATGTGAGACTTGGAATCACAAAAAGAACTTGACATGTGATAAGCTTGAATAGAATGAAAGAGTTGTGGATATTGCTTCTCCATGCTCGCACCAGCTCCCTGAGAAACACATATGAATGGACAACTCTTCTAAAGGGGCATTGACGAACACCATATCCTCATTAACCAACTTTTCCACTCATCCATCCAACATCTCCACCAGAACCTTCCTTTAAGCCAACTTGTCTTCCACATCACCCATAGTTTCAAGGAGTGCAATAGCACAAGATCACCAACACATCCCATCTACCTAGAAGCATGAAGAATGGGACGAACCATATACACATCTATAGGCAATCCCAAACTTATGAAACCTTACCAATCTCCCTCTACACTCTATAAGGATTGACAATCCTCAACTCAATTGTCAACCTTAAACACACCTAGTCCACTTGGTACCACAACTACCATCTCCCCCTTGGGAGACAACCTTCACTCTATCATTTTCTCACCCAAAACTTCCAACTCTAGCAGGGCGGAATCAAGGCCTTGCCTAATCTAGACCTCTTAACCCAAGAAGATTCGGAATCACCAAGGACACTATACTACCATTCCCAACTTCCCTCATCCTACTTCCAACCTAGCCAATTGATGGACCCTACTAGTCTCATCTTTGTCACCATTATCCACATATGCTAACCTACCCATAGATAACCTACTTAGAGCACCATCCACAATGCTAGCCTTGCCGAAAAAGAACTAAAGCATACTCATATCATAATCCTTAAATAATTCTAACAACCTTCTTATTATTCACAAAACACACTTATCATCTTTTAGTAAACAACCTCTCATCATCCAAGACTCGTAACACTACCCCCAAATAATTCACAAGCTCTACACAATTCAATACATCATTACAAGAGACCACCACAAACATATAAAGGTAGGGATTTAAGACTCTATTCTAGAGCCCATAAACATAGCCAATGCATACATAAACCAATCTCCATGAAGACACAACATGCATGCAACTATTCCATCCCAAGTGTAAAACCACAAACCACCACACCAACTCTAGCAAGTCACAAGGCAAAACCTAATGCAAGATGAACATGGATCAACAATTATGGATTTTCTAGCAACCAAAAAGAATAAAGAGATAAATGATGGCACACTGGCCCCAACAATGCACACACATCAAAAGCCAAGGAAGCATCAACTTACCGGTAATAACATTGGGATCTTTTTTCCTCCCTTATAGAGCATAGAAATGATTACGCCTTGGAGAACCCCCTCTATCAACTTTACCACTTTACCCTTGTTGTGATACCAAGGGCATCCAAACTTTTTGTGACCCATCTCATCATAACTAAAACAAGTGTTAGTGCCCCTCAAGCATTGGCCACTATGACCCTTACCACACTTTGAACACCTAACATTTGGAGCCACACCTTCAACACATCAGGCCCTTGGGAAATCATTAGCAAATCCCTCCTTAGAATCATGAGAAGACCCTTGGCCATGATGGAACCGACCACCCTTTTAGAACTCACCTTTAAAACAAGTCTTCTTGGCCTCATGATCTCTTCTCTTCCTCAATTTCTCCTCCTCCATTTGTTTGACATATGTCATCAACCGAGACAAGTCCATGTCTCCAATTAATAAAGTGGAATGACATTCTTCACTCACCAAATCGAAGACCCTCATCACAAACTTATTCATCCTAGATCTCGGATCGACCACCAAATTTGGAGCATAATTTGAGAGTTGATTACACTTGAGGGCATACTCCCTCACACTCACAGCACCTTGTTTCAAGTTCATAAACTCCACTAACTTTGCTTTCCTAAGCTCAAGAGGGAAAAATCGATTGAGGAAAGACAATTTGAACTCCTCCCGAAGTACCACATAACCATTTCCCTTCTATCCCTTCAATTGATAATACCAAATTTCGGCCACCCCTTTGAGTTGGTATGCCCCCAGCTTCACCTTTTCATTCGACCCAATATCCATGATATTAAAGATTTTGTAGACCTCATCAATGAGCCCTTATGGGTCTTTCTCCACCTTTGCCCAGAGGAAACTGGAGGATTCATCCTTATGAAGTCTCTTATCCTATCTCTCGGGATAGTAGCATGAGGGGCTTGGGCCCCTTGGTTGACTTGATTGGCCACAACTTGGGCAAGCATAGTGAGAGCATCCCGAAGCTCACCATTGATAGGTTGCTCCTCGAGAGTTTGGGTCCTTCTTCCTTGAGTGGTTGGCATGATCTAGCAATCGTTAGGGGGGAATGAACTTACCACAACTCTAGATTATGACTTAGAATATGAAAAAGGGTATCATTTCCTAAAATGTCTCATAGCCTCATACTCATAGTTATGGCACACTTCACAACCATGAATAAGAGTCTAATCGACGCGGTGTGTTGGACTTCGATAGGAGTTTAATTGATGCGGTGTGTTGGACTCCGAAGATCTATCAACCTAGTGCTTTGATAGAAAGTTTGTCAGGACACAAGCCTAGGGCCTAGATGTGACACGACGAATAGGGAACCTGAAGGAGCCCCAGTCAAGCCTCTTAACTTGTCATTACATATCCTTGGTTGTGGAAGCATATGAAAGGCAAAAAGTAAGCAAAAGGAATAAGGAGCTAAGGGATATCTTTTCAAAACATCAACATCAAGGACAAGGAGTCATAACTCATATTATGAATGCATAACTCGTCCAGTAAACACCTTTAAATACATAGATAAAATGGGGCCAAAACAAAGCAACCGGGCTCACTCTCATAGTTAATAGAACATAAGATAGTGTCTCAATACATAGAAAATGGCAACACAGACTAAGGTCCCCGAAATGGAGGACTCACCAACAAACTTGGAAAGCACTAACTAGCCACATGGAGGAGGAGGACGATCAACTTGAGTTCTGGATCCTACATGGTGATATCATGTCGATAAGAGTATGCATTACTATGTTTGAATGTATTAAGTATGTAGGATGCAATACAACAAGAATTAGGCATCATAGTCAAAATACATGATATTAAGTAATAGGCATAATATACGATATGCTATATGTGATCAATACTTAAGTAAACCATGCTTAAGTAACACATGTTTGAATAGGATATCATGTGTGAAGAAGAGACCAAGCTAGATTTTCAAATTTACAACCCTTTGGCAGGTTAGTGATGATGCCACCCCATCACTTAGGTGGATGAGTACTAACCCTCATCTGGGTTGGTGATAATGCCGCCCCATCACCAAGATGGATGAGTACTAACCCTCATCTAAGTTAATGAGTACTAACCCCCATCTAGGTTAGTGATGATGCCGCCCATCACTTAGGTAGATGAGTATTAACCCTCATCTAGGTTGATAAGTACTAACCCAAATCTAGTTTAGTAATGATGCCGCTCCATCACTAGGTTATCCGGGCACTTGGACCCCCTCGATTGGGCATGGTCGAGTTCTACACTTTATATAGGATTCATCATATGGTCTAATGCAACACTTTTATATAGGATTCATCATAGGCTATTATGCAATACTTCATATAGGGATAATCATATACATAAGCTCATTTCATTATCGTAACCTCATTCATATCATATCTCATGCGTGGGACCTTCAATTCCTTAATAAACCATTACCTGACATTTTATCAAACACTTGGTGGGTATGATATGGTAGTATGAGACCATGTAATTTAGAGATGAAATCATACAATTAAATCCATTATAAAATCATCAATCACCATCTTGCAACATACCCAAGGCATTAACATCAAAACCCCTCATCAAAACTTACAATAGATCCAAGATATGTTGCTCACAGCATAGCAAAATAGTCACAACTTTTTATAGCTTTAACATACTTCATAGACATGTTCATACTACCAAACAAATTTATAAACACAATTTTAAATATTGAAATTTAGGAAAAAGAAGCTTGGGTATCATGGGTGAAAGAAAACCATGAAAGAAACCCACATACCTTAGGTTTGGAGTTGCTTTGAATTGAGATTGGGAAGAATGGAGGCTTGGAAATGATCCTTGAATCCAATCTTGTTCTTGAGTTTCCTTGAAATTGAATTAGAGCTTGATGGAGTCTTTTGAGAGAGTTGAGAATGTATTTGTGATGAGTGTAATGAGTTTGATTCTTTGGAATATTGTTTAGGTCTTTTAGGAAGATTACGATAGCATTGGAAGTCTAAAAAGGTCAATATAATAATTAAGATTTACGAAAAATGCCATTAGTGGATGGATGGAAAAATTGGCAAAATGTTGTCTCACTAGATACTTCACTGGCCGTGTGTCACTCCACAGGTCATGTAGAGTGCCCGTGGGGAGTGACTTAGTGAAAAAATAATTGAAGTTGGGAAACTTGGGAAAAAACATTTTGACGTTTCATCACTTTGATGGACCACTTCACTGATCGTGTGCTGTCACACAGACCGTGTACTGGTCCGTCCCACCTTACTTGGACAAAAATGTTGCTGGCCACCACACGCCCAGGTGCCACGGTCCGTACCCTTTCACACGAGCTATACAAGGCAGTTGTGGCCCATGCCTTATCTTTCAATGCCACACACGCCTAGCCAAGCCTCCTAAAATGCCTCCATGCCCCTCCTTACGACCAGTGGTGAGTGACAAGACCCGTGCCACTAGTCATGGATCAAGTATTAGCCTCACCATGCCATTTTGCAGCACCATACATTTCCCAGGACCTGTACAAGGCCACACTGCCTGTATGGGTGCCCGTGGGGATTCACTGCACGTGAGGGTTTCACGAAAACGGTTATAACTCCTTCATTCGACATTGCAATGGGGTCAAACCAAGTGCATTGTGAAGATAACTCGAAGGGCTTTCATTTGAAATGTTGTGGGCCACCAATTCCAAATGTGCCAAGCGTTATGCTTGTTTAAATTTGACCCTTGCATGAACCATCACCCAAAATGCAACTCTAAGAGAAGTCTTGGAATCGTTTAGGTACTAGTAGCCTCCCATGAGCCTAATACACCCACCTGACCAAATCAGGCTTGAAACATGGATAAATAAGAGCATAGAGTTACAAGGTGTCACATGAAATCATAAAAAGGAATTGAAATCGCATAGGGAACTTAGATTAGCATATTATGCTTGAGTGAAATCACATAGGGGACTTAGATTAGTAAATTAGTACATCGGTTTCCCATGTAGTACATTTAACTTGTTGATTCCTCCAATGGACCATAATGAAAGCTAGCTCCTTGTTACTCTGCCTCTTCACTTGTCTATCCAAAATTTCTATCGGAACCTCTTCATAATTCAAGTTGTCTTCTACAAAACCTACAACATCCAATGGTACAAAAGCATTCGGGTTACCCGCACACTTCCTTAACATGGACACATGGAAGACCGGTTGAACCAAGTCCATTTCACTAGGCAACTCTAACTCATAAGCCATCTTACCAATCTTCTTGAACACCCTATAAGGACCCATAAGTCTTAAACTCAATTTACCCTTCTTACCAAAATGAACCACACCCTTCATCAGTGAAACCTTCAAATAGACCTGATCACCAATCTTAAATTCAAGATCCCTTCTCCTAACATCGGCATAGGACTTTTAATGACTTTCGATTATTCTCAAACCTTCTCAAATCAACCTTACCTTTTCCATAGCCACCATAACCAGATCCAGACCAAACAAAGCCATTTGCCCTACCTCAAACCATCCAACCGGGGACATACAACGTCTACCATAGAGAGCCTCAAAAAGAGCTATACCAATGCTACAGTGGTAGCTATTATTATGAGGAAACTCAATCAATGGAAGATGATTATCCCAACTACCTTCAACTCTAAAACACAAGATCTAAGTATATCCTGAAGAGTTTGGATGGTTCTTTCGGCTTGGCCCTCCATTTGAGGGTGAAAGGCTGTACTAAGCTTTACCTTAGTACCAAGACCCCTTTGGAAGGACCTCATGCAATCTAACCAACTCATGAATGTATAACTTAGCATAATCTTCAGCACCATAAGTAGTATTAATCGGTAGGAAATAAGCCGACTTTATCATTCTATCAACCACAACCCAAATAGAATCAAAACCATTTCTAGTTTTAGGCTAGCCAACCACAAAATCCATGTTAATTACCTTCCACTCCTAGGTAGGAATCTCTATGTCTTGGGCTAGGCCACCAGGTCTTTGATGCTCGGCTTTGGCTTTTTGGCAATTGTAGCAACCAAACTCAAACATAACAATATCTCTCTTTATGCCACCCCACCAAAACACTTCCCTCAAATCCCTATACATCTTTGTACAATCGGGTTTAATAGAATAGGAAGAGTTATGAGCCTTATCAAGAATCCCCTTCCTCAAGTCATCCACACAAGGCAGGCAACCTGCCTTGGTATCTAGAGGGAACTATGTCCCCCTTGGGAGAAAATCTCCACCATGCCATCTACCACCAAGGCCTTCAATTCTATCAAGGAGGGGTCAAGATTTTGCTTTACCTCATTAACTAAAGAAGATTTTGAACCATCAACAACCCCAATACCACCACTATCAACCTCTTCCAACCTAACCCCTAATTTAGCCAACCGATGAACTTCTCTAGCCACCTCTTTGCCCCTATCATCAACATGAGTTAGGCCACCCATAGACACCCTAATCAAACCACCAATAACAACATTAGCCTTACTGGGGTGAAAAATGCACACTCATATCACAATCTTTAAGAAGTTGTAACTACCTTCATTGCCTCAAGCTAAAATCTTTTGAGTGAACACATATTGGGGACTCTTATGATCGGTAAACACATCAACATGCACCCCATACAAATAATGATGCCAAATTTTCAAAGCAAAAACCGCGGTGGCTAATTCAAGATAATGGGTAGGATAATTCTTTTTGTGCACCTTATGTTGTCTAGAAGCATAGGCTATCACCTTACTATTTTGCATCAAAATACCACCCTAACCAATTAGGGAGGCATCACGATACATAACAAACCTTCCAACCCTTGCGGGAGAGACAAGATAGAGCAGACACAAGCTTATCTTTCAAGGTTTGCAAACTCTTTTCACACTCATCGAACCATACAAATTTCGCCTTCTTTTGGGTCAACTTAGTAATAGGGGAAGCAATATAAGAGAACCCACTCACAAACCTTCGGTAGTAAATCACTAAGCCCGAGAAACTCCTAATGTCGATAGAGTCAAAGGTCTAGGCCAATTTCTAATTACCTTCATCTTCTTAGGTTCCACCTTTATACCATCACCCGACACCATATTACCTAGAAAGGCAACCTCTTTCAACCAAAACTCACATTTTTCATACTTATCATACAACTTCTCTTCCCTCAAGTTTTGTATCACCAACCTCAAATGACTCACAAGCTCTAAATAAATCAATACTTTACCGCTAGAGACCGCTACAAACATGTCAAGGTAGGGTTTTAAGACCCTATTCATGAAACCCATAAACGTAGCGGGTGCATTGGTCAACCAAACAACTCCACCATGACTCAAAATGATCACTCATAGTCCAAAAATACATTTAGGGATATCGTCTATCTTCATCCTCACTTAGGGAAAAAACCCAAAGATAAGTTCAATCTTAGATAAGTAACTAGCCCATTGTAGTTGACCAAATAGATTATGTATCCTTAACCATCATATGACAATCTGACAGGTTCTACACTCATTGGAAGCATGATATGCATGAAGCCAAACCACCCCAAGACCTACAACCCATCAAGCCAAGTTCAACCAAGATCACAAGACAAAACTCTATACAATAAAAATATGGGGCAACCCTTATAGACCTTTCTAGCAACAATGGGCTCGCCAATGGGGTAGACACCTAAGAGGTTCACATAGCAATTCGGGACTCACACATGAAACCTATTAGCAAAAAAAAAATAATGAAAGAAATAGCGGCTCCCGGACCTATCGAAACATGCACATCAAATAAAAAATCTTTTAACATATCGGTACCATCATCGGGCACATCATCACCTCCTTACATTCTTTGAAGAGCATAGAACCGATTACATCTTGGAGAACCCCCTTGATCAACATCACCACTTTTAAGCTTATTGTGTTTACAAGGACAATCTATTACCTTATGATCCATCTCCCCATAACCATAATTGTTGACACCCAATTTTTGACTGACCTATAACTAATTTTAGAATGTCATTCAATTAAAATAGGTCTTTTTATTTATATTCAATTTTATTCAAATATTCACATATTTCTAGCATTCTATATTATTATTATTTTTTTATTTTTTGGTGTTCTCTCTCTCTCTCTCTCTCTCTCTCTCTCTCTGTGTGTGTGCGTGCGCGCGCGCGCGCGCGTGTCTTCTTGTTTTCTATCGTAGTTTCATTACAAATTATTTTTAAAATTAATTTGTCCACAATTGAGTTAATTAATTTTGATCAAATTCAATTCAGCATGTATTTAATTAATCGAACCCTGCATGTCTTCTATTATTCCTTACTATCCTTTTCCAGTTACAATATTCCTCCAACACACTTGTTGTCTTTCCATACCACACTCCTAAATGACCACTTTGTCCATCATTAAGGACCTACTCATTTTCCTATTGCTTTTCTTAAAAATATTATTCTTTAAGATAAGGTGTCTCCTATTTGTGTCTCCCATTTGCACTTGTCTTTGTTGCCTGTTCCATTATTTTATCTTTTACTGTTGTAGACCTCCTCAAAGGGAGCTGAACATTAGCATTTAAATTCATCACTAAGCCATTTACAAGTAACAAAAAAAAAATCTCTAGCTCATCTCAAAATCACCACCACCCAAAAAAACCCAAACATGTCACCCCCACAGCTCTGTGAACCAGTGACCATCCCCAATGAATTCGATGAGCTTCAACCTCCGCGAATCAATAACCTAGCAACTGGCTCCAATGAACTCTGAGGTTTCACCACCAACAAACCAAAACCGACTCACACTCTTAATTTTGTCCTCTCCGGTGATAATTCTTTTGCTCTTGCATCTTTATTTTACTTAGTTTAATCTTGTTTTCATTTGAGTAGATTAGCTTTGTGTTTTCAACTTGTTTGGTGATCACTATTTTTGTGGCCTTTGTTGTTATTTTGAATTGTTATTAATATATTTAATTAATTGTGGGTTTATGTTTTCTGCCAATAAATCTGTCATGTTTGTTATTATTTTGATTTTGTTTTATTGCTTTATCTAATCTTTAAAATTAATTATTATTATATTGTCATCTTTCATTCTAAACAGAAGAATACATGTTTGTATTTTTTAATTATGCTAATTTTCTATTATTTGTTAGTTGTTGCTTTATGTTATTGGCGATCTTGTTATGCTTAATTGTAGTGAAATTTTGTGTTAAACCCCGAAATTTCTTAGGTTAATTATTAATTGGGATAAATTGTTGGGATGGAAGTATAGCTTTAATTTAATCAATTTGAAGTGCGGGAGTATGGAATCTAGTGAATTTGGCGGATAAAACTTTATTTGAAGTCGAAAGTCCTCAATTGGAATTAAAATATAAAAGTTTGGGACTCA
>JAOTQR010077959.1:0-11696 GCA_025774065.1 Solanum ossicruentum
CACACACACACACACACACACACACACACACACACACACACACACACACACACACACACACACACATACACACACACGAGTCAATCAACAACATGGTATATAATCAACAACAGCTTCATAGCCAATATATATCAATAGCATCAAGCTACATGTCATACAGATAGAAGTTAAGCCAAAATACACACCTGGCTCAGGGCATTAGCCTATATCTAGTCTTTACTAAGATTTTCATAGTTCTACGGTGCCAGAACTTAATTAGTATAGTGGTCACAACTAGTACGGTCCAAAACAAGCATAAGTATCCTAAAATAGCTGTAGTCATCCCATATGCTAAGTACAACGACTAACCAGGAAGACAAGTGTTAACAAATCATGACAACAGTGCTAAAATCCATAGCAGGAAGTATAACTGGCAATTAGCTTCACAACATATATACATATCTTACTCAGGACTTCTAACCACAACAACTCCCAATATACATGTATTCTAGCTCAGTCTAGAGGTAAAGAAAGCCTAGCCTACCTGAAAGGTGAATACACGTGTTCCGAGTCATTCCATGTGAGTTTACCCTATCTGACCACCTCCAAATGCTGCTCAACTATTAAAATATGAATCACAATATAAACATGGTTATTTTGACTGTTATATATCGAGAAATGAGGGAGAATAGGTCAATTGCGACTAAAATGAAAAAAGTGGGGCCCATGCTTGAAACACCAAACCAACCCCCTTAAAATGATATTCACATTACCCTGAGTCTATAACCAAAAATTGAGTTCAAAACGAGGCTCGGAATAATAAGAAACAACCCAAAAATTGAGTGACATTTCTTATCGACTTATACATATTATACAACATCTTTCTTTCCAGATTGTGCAAATATTACACTTAAATTAGCAGAATCCAAGTATACCACAGTGTAGTGCTCAAAAAGTAGTACAGTTTAGACTCAAATTTCACCTAATTCCAATAAGAAATGATAGAGATATCATATTTCGAATTTTTTTGAAAAAACAAACGTGACCAGCTGCTAAATCATCATTTTTGCACCAAACGGAGTTCTATCAATAAATTCTGACACTACCATGATGTGTACCATGAAAATACACACAGAATAGACTCAAATTTCATCAAATTTTGACTCAAAACGAGTAAGAAATTGCATCTCGAAGTTTCCAAAAACACTACTCGAAATACAGCTGAAAAACAATGATTTTTACCTCAAACAGAGAACCTAAATCAATTTTTGATACTTTCACGATGTTCCCTCAAAAAAATACACAAGTTACCTTTTGAATCGTCAAAATCAGATCAAAATAGAAGAAAATATGGTTGATCGAAGTTTTGCTTCTCGTTTGTACGAATTTGGGACAAATTTTGGATAAATACACCCTTTGCCGCCTCTGCCACGTGGTGACCTGTGGTTCAGCCATGTCATAGGTCACCTTTTTTTAGCAATAGCTCAAATTTAATTTCGATGTTCCAGCCTCATCCGATGTTACAAAAATAAATTCGTCCCATTTTCCAATATCGAAGTTTATCGAAGGGGCCAAAATATATCCAAAAGCCCCGAAAACTGAATGAAATTTCCTGCTAAACTAAAATTGACATTTCGGATCTAGTGGTCCAGTCAGAATTTCCATTTGGGGCACATTTACCAATGGCGTCAACTATTGACCCATTCTGGTGACTAAATTTGCCAAACTCTATATAATAACACCAGACATGCTCCTAGCCTAATTTGGTCGTTCCTGAGCTGATGGAACCGTCAAAATTCCACTCTAAGGTCATTTACTAGGACTTTATACAAAAATTTATTTTACAATTACAATCTCTCATTTAACTCGAAAAGTTGTATAATTGTCAACGATTCACCCGATGACTGACCAATCAGTATCAATAAGTTATAAAAATTTGAGATACTATTCAAATGCTCAAACTAATAAAATATTTGTAGAACCGCCGAAATGACCTGGAAGGTCATTAAAATAATAGATAAAACTATTGCATTAAACTAATACAATATTTATTTAATTTCGTTTACATAAAGATTGTATTTATTTCAATGATCAGTACTATTAATATATAACTTTTAGATTGAAATGACACATACGTGCAAAGCACGTATTGCCCTTCATAAAAGACTCCTTATTAGAGAAAATTATCTTTTCACTATTTTTCTTAATTTATTATTTGTGATCTTTTATTTAGTTAGTTTTATGATCCACTTTTGGATTATAATTTCTTTATATTTAGAATTCACTTTTGATATAGGACTATTTTATGTAAATAATTTCCTAAAATTTACACTATCAAATATATTGTTAAGAAAAGTATACAATATAACAAATTTAAAAAGGAAAAAATCAGTAAAATTATGTTGAAAACATTAAACTACTTTTTTTATTTAAAAAGAAAAAATCAGTAAAATTATGTTGAAAACATTAAACTACTTTTTTATATTTTAGGAATCTTTATTACATTATTTAACTTCTAATTATTCAACTCCAAATTATTACTTTATATATTCAAAAACTATTTACATATATTATAAGCAATTGGATTGATTTTCTTATCTCTACCATTTCACAATAAACTAAATTATTTTACATCAAACTAATAGTATTTATTAATTTTTTTATATAAATATTATATTTATTTAATAAAAAATACTATTTGTACATAATTTTTAAATTGACGAGACACATATATGCAGAGCACATGGACTGAAACTAGTTGTAATATAAACATATAAACTTATGCACCTACAAAAATTACTATTTTTTTAGCAAGGACAAAAATTAACTAATATCATATATTGGAACAAACATAATTGTAAATGGAACCCCGCGTAGTGAGACATTATTAGTGGGCTTATCTTCTTACACCTTTACAACTCTCCAAAGGAAAAGAAAAGATTCTAGGCGCACCTTTAATTTCCTTCATCATCATTCTTAGTTTTTCTTGAGAAGTTGAAAGGAAGAGGAAAAAAACAGAGCTAATTTTGGTTTGATTAGTGAGAATGGAAAGAGGAAAAGAAAATGAAGGACAATCACAAGGGGAAGAAAACAAATCATTGGTATGTCATACAACATTTATTTATTTATTCACATAATTAATCTACTTTCTTTTGTTGCTTTATCGAACTTTGGTTGTGAACATAATCTGTATAACTTATAAGAATAGATGATTCAATCTTTCTTTTTTTTTTTGTATAAGCTAAATTCTATATACGAAATCATATGTTATAGTTTAAGGGCACGTGAGTTATATGATCTAGAGTCAAAATTATTTCTTGATAAATAAAAAAAGAGTTTTATGTATTGATGTTGTAAATAAAATGAATCACAATAATAGCAAGATAAAATGAATATAAGGGCAATAATATAATCAAGTTGTGTATTAGATCTTAAGAATTGGGACTTGGTGGCCTAAGTATAGTGTTTTCAGAACGACTCTTGTAATCTAGCTCTTCCTTGGACACCGTGCATAGCGAGAACTTAGTGCACCGGTTGCCTTTGTTTTTTTGCTTTAAGTTTTGAGCTGTAAGAGACCACACATGTAGCTTATATATTAGGCTATCATGGAGAAAGTCCTATGAACTTGTCTGAATTATCACGTTTTTGTGAGTTTCACATGCCAAGTATCAATTGTACCCTTTTTTCTATCTGAAGTATCGTCATCTATGTTTAAAAAAATTTGAAAACAACATTTGGTCTTTTTTCAGGTGTTGTCCATTGTGCTTCACGAGGACATTGCCATTCTTCTGAATTTCATAGAGAGGTTAAGTAATGGAGCTGATGTTTACATTCAAGATCTGAGATTGAAGCTGATGTTTGTGTCAGCATTTTCTCATCTTCATTACTCTTTCTTTTCGGAAGGTTGTCATTATGAAATGTCTTGCATATCAAATGATATTCATGAATTGGTTCAGTCACTTTTGCATCAGAGTGGAGAGGATATGCTGGTTAATTTAAAGTATAACGTTTTTCGCCTCGTGAAAATATCAGAAGTTATTTTAGCTCACATAGCTATGCTGAACCAAGTCGTGTGACCATGACCGAGGATCATTTGGTTGAACTTTTGGATGCCATCCTCATGTTTCTCCGATATCCTCCCAAATGTTGTTCTGAGTTTATTTTCCCTTTAATGACTCGATATAAGCTTCTTCAGAATGTATTTGGCAATTTAAGAGATTTTCAAAGGTTGAAAGTAAATGGTTCCGTTGAGTGTGAGGCAGTTGAATATGTGTTGCCTCAACTTCAACTTATGGCTAAGAGAGTAGTAAACTTCTGTTTTAATCTCTTGGATTATCGACTTGATGAATTCGATGAATCACATGTCTCTCGAGTTAACTACAAGCTAGGTTAACTCTTGTGGAGGTTATTCCTGTTGAACTGGAGGTTATGCACATATGTTCTACAAATTTGAAAGCTTCAAAGTCGGAAGAAGTTGGACGCTTCATCAAGCAGCTCCAAGAAGCTTCTCCAAATGTTCTTAGAGAATCTCTGATTCATCTGCAAGAGTACATGGCTCGTGTTGTTACTCCTAGCTCCTCCATGACTAACATTCATGTCATGATAGAGTTCCTATTGATTATTCTTACTGATGTCCCCAAGGACATTATTCATCATGACAAATTGTTTGTGCTCTTGGCACGTGTTGAAACACTTACAAAGGAGGTATTCATTAATGTTAGCAACTTGGAAGAGAATATGAATGCAACAAACAGTGCAGGTCTACACTTGCTGGAAAAGATTGAACTCCTCAAGGAAGATCTAAAGAATGTTTTCTTGAAAGACCGTGCAGACTCGTCTCAGCTCTGCTTCCCCATGAGTGATGGATCGCTCTTCATGAATCTTCTACTCAGACACTTACAGTTGCTTTGATAAAAGAAGAAATCAGGCAGGTGAAAGAGGACCTAGAGCTCATAACATCACTCTATAGGAAAGTTTAGCAAGAATTGAATAGAGATTTCTGGGCTCGTGCTCTAGATGTGGCATATGCTGCTGAACATGCTATTAACTCAATTATTGTCAGAGATCATGGTCTCTTGCAGCTTGTCTTCTCACTTCCTGATACCGTAGAAAAGACCAAGCTTGTCAAGAAAGAGGTACAAGAGAAGATATCCAAGAACACGAGTATCGTTTTTGCAAAATCTCCCAACAAGCCAGTTGAAAACAGGTCATCAACAGCTGATAAAATAATTGCCGGTTTTGAGGAGGAAAGAGAGTGGATAATTAGGAAGCTCACCAGAGGACCAGCTGAGATAGATGTCATTTCCATAGTCGGCATGCCAGGGCTTGGAAAAATTACTTTAGCTAACAGAGTTTATAACGAGAAGTGTATCGTTGATCATTTTGATGTTCGTGCTTGGTGCACAGTCGATCAGGAACGTAATGAGAAAAAATTGTTGCAGAAAATTTACTATCATGTCATTGATTTGAAAGAAAGATTCAGTGAGGATGACATAGATGATGACGTTGCTGATAAGCTGCGGAAACAACTATTCAAAAAGAGGTACCTTATTGTCTTGGATGAATCGTGGGATACTGCAACACGGGATGAGATAACAAGACCTTTTCCATCTGAATTTCAGAAAGGAAGCAGAGTTATTTTAACAACTTGAAAAAGGGAGGTGGCTTTGCATGCAAAATACCACAGTGATCCTCTTGATCTTCGACTGCTAACACCAAAAGAAAGTTGGGAGTTATCAGAGAAAAGGATATTCAGATAAAAAAGTTGCCCTGATGAACTAAAGGATTCGGAGAAAAGATAGCCCGAGAGTGTGATGGGCTTCCTTTGGTACTTGATTTGATCGGTGGAGTCATTGCACGGAAGGAAAAGAAAGAGGCTTTGTGGTTTGAAGTTCTCAATAATTTGAGTTCTTTTAGTTTTAAGGATGAAGAGGAAGTGATGAAGATTGTACGATTAAGTTACAACCATTTATCAGATCACCTAGAGTCGTGCCTGATTTACCTTGCAAGCTATCCTAAGGACGAATACATTAGGATATCTGATTTGAAATATTTATGGAGTTCCGAAGGACTGATGGAACAGACTGAGATGCAGGTTTATAACGATGAGTTAATTAGCAGTAGCTTGGTATTAGTTTCCAGTGAGAGATGTGCATCCCCGATTTTCCAAATTCATGATCTTGTGCATGATTTTTGTTCGAGAAAAGCTAGAAAGGAAAAGCTGTTTGTCTTGACAAGTTCTACTTCCCTCCATTAGATGTAAACTTTGTCATGGTCGATGCAGAAAAGGAAAATCCTTATATTAAACGCCTCCTCTCTTTGAAGGTATACACGGATGAGTGTAAAGGATTTCCACTTCCCTACAAGTGTCACCTAAGGCACTTGAGGCTTCTTAAATCGTTGGAGCTGCGGGATATAACATTGACAGATTCTTTGCTGAATGAAATCAGCATGCTTGTTCATTTGAAGTTCTTATACATTCAGACTGTGGCAGAAGCTCTCCCACCATCATTTTCAAACCTCCGCAATCTAGAAATTCTTGTGGTGGATAGTTGCATGGTAGTATCACCTGTTATTTGGAGTCTTAAAAAGCTACGACATGTGTGCATACGGAGATGTTGTCTCTTTGATCCGTTTATCTACGAACCAAGAGTGTTAGATGAGGACTCAAAGCTAGAGAATTTGAGAACATTATATGGTCTCCGCCTTCCTCGTTCAGAAGATATAGAGGATATTTTCCAAAGGTTTCCGAATCTTCAAATCCTTAGAGTCTTGATCGAACAACTACTGAATAGATCAAAAGAGAAGATTTGTTTTCCAAGATTTGATGTCCTTAATGAACTTGAAAAACTTCGCCTACATGTTTCTTGGGATTCATTCAGCGAAGATACGCATGAGGTCCCTTCGAGCTTGAAGAAACTGGATTTGAAGGGGATCAATATGACATCCGATTCACTGTCAAGAATCGCTAGACTACCCAACCTTCAAAAACTGCGTCTAACAGACATAGCAATTGAGGGAGAGGAAGAAAGGAACATGGAAGAAGTTACCTTCCAGAATCTCATATCCCTAAAATTGAATACTATGTCTTTTTCTAAATGGCAGGTTGATGGAGAGAAATCCTTTCCGTGCTCGAGGATTTTGCAATACTATTTTGTACTGAGCTTATACAGATCCCAGACAGTTTTGGGGATATCGTTTCACTAAAGTCCATCTCAGTCGTAGGAAGCCCTCAGCTTATAGACTCGCCCTTCAATATTAAGGAATACATTGCAGATATGACGGGTGAAAACAACCTTGAGGTATACTACTGAGTTGAGTTTGCGACGAAATGAAGTCATCTTAATTCCTTATCTCTCCAGGGAAATCACTATTAGTACATTACATCAACTTCTTTACTACATTATATTCCTTTTTCGATTTATATTTTTCGAATTACTTCATGAACATGTATAATCTTCTTTGCAGTGAGCTCATAGGCTTCAGAATGCTCTATCTATCCTCACACATTTATGCCTTCTTCAAGGTGTTTCAGTTTATTTTCTTGATTCCATTGTTTCTTATGCTTCCTGTAGTATTTGTTTTGTCTTGACCCCTCCATATGTTTGTCGATATATGTTACTGAAGCTAGAGGTCTCATTAGGTAGAAGTAGGGTCTGCATACGCTCTACCCTCCCCAGGCTCTACTTGTGAATTTCACTGGTATGTTGTTATTTTTGCTGAACTATCCATTCAGGACGAATATTTTGTTTCTTTTGCTTAAATGCTTTGTAATGTTTGCTTTGTATTTGTTTTGTCTTTGTTTGCTTTGTATGTTCGTTGATATGTGTTACCTTGAGTCGAAAGTCTTTCGAAAACTACCTCTCACCTTAATGAGGTAGGGAAAAGGGATGTGTACATTCAACCCTTTCCAGATCCTACTAGTGGAATTTCACTAGATATGACATTGTTGTTTTTGTTAAACTATCCTTTCAGGACGGACATTTTGTTCCTTTTATCTCACGTATATAACAAATGATACGGGGTAGAATGTTTTAGTGTCAACAAGACTAGACTACTTTGAATTCTTTACACTGTCAGTGCACAAAAACATTAGCTCTTTTGAATATTCAGCTAATCCGATATTCTTTGTTTTTCTTGTTAGAAATTGGGGATAGGGTCAAAAGATGCAGGCTCAAATGGATATCAGTATGTGGAACGTACGAGTATGTAAATGAAAGAATGAAACATATAAAGGTAGAATATCATCCACTCAAATCAGAAAATAGGAAACTCAATCAGCATGTCAAGAGTCTAAAGTAAGAATACAATTTAGACAATGACCACTCATATACCATCTAATCCAATCCACTCAAAGTACTATCAAGACCTATATGGAAGTTTCTCTAACCGACAACCATAACCTATGAGCCAGTGATAATACAACCAAGTAATGTCGTTACCACATCCACCTAATACCTTGTCGGGGTAAAGGACATCCCATTAGTGGATACACAATTACTAATATCAAGTCCTCTTTTTGGGACAATAGGGCAACATTTGATTTTACGGTTCAGTCCTCTCCTATGTTGGTTATGTAGTTATTAAGTCTGATTTGGACTTTCTCTTACTCAATTCCGTGCTTAATAGTCTTCCCAAGACTCAATATGCTCATAAGACATTAATCCTATGATTAACTCATTCAATTAGTCTCATTGGACATTTGTCAACTCAATTCATCACATCAACTATCAACGATCTTTGATTAGGAACATTATTAAAGGATTATCTCATGACTCATCATCCACCATATCAAATCATAGTATTTAGGAAACAAAAATAGAGTTAAAAGATTCGTGAATTCTATAGACTTTTCAGGCTCAAATCATACTCATGCGTACCAATTTAATTGCAATATGTAAAATAACAAGGAGTCATTGTAGGGTTCATGTAGAAAAAAAATCATCTATTTCAAGTGTTTAGTTCATAAAAACTATCGTTCATGCAAGATTATACAAGAATACATTAGGATTTAAGAAAAACTTTCAAGAAAACACTCATAGAAGACTCAAGTCATTCATAACTCAATCAATATGGGTTATGGGGCACATGGAAGAACGTAATCCATGTTCGAGTTAGCGTTACATACCTAGAAGTTTTTGAGTGTTGGAATGACTTGGAAGAACTCACAGGATTATCTTGAAATCGTAGTTTTTTCTCCCCTTGAAAACTTGTTATAAGTGAAGAATGTGTTTTAGCGTAAAAAGGTTGAATAGATATGTTTAGCGACTTATTTAGGTGTAAAACTGTCAAGCTAAAGCTTTGAAAGGGTGGGAAAAATAACCCTTATTAAAACGATACCAAAGTCGTCCATGGGTCGATCTATGGCCTGATGAAACTTCTACGACCCATACAAACCCATTCATAAACTTTTGGGCAAATTTCAGACCTCTGGATCCATTCTACGAGCCCAAATCACAGCCCGTAGATGCATTAGGACCCGTAGTTGGGTCTGTCATGTATGGAACTAAAATGAGTTTAAATCATACAAACCTTTTTTTTTAAAAAAATAATTTGCACAAAAAGGATGTAATAGGAATTACAGTAAAACACAATTTTATATCATTGTTTAGTTTGATCGGGAAAAGGTAAAAAAATTATAAGTTGCTTGAATTGATTAGAAAAGAAAGTAAGATAAAAAAATTGAAAAACAGAATGTACAAAATATCTACTATTATATGTTTGGTTCAACTCAATTTTTCATGACCAGTTTGATTCCATTTAAGTTGGGTTCTTCGATATGGCTAAATACGATAAACTATTCTCTGTTTTAATATGTAAGTGTATTGACTACATTATCATTGTTCATTTGAAAATGATAAACTCTCTAGTCTCTACTAATAATGAACTATCAAGTAATTCACATAGATGTAGTTGCATGGACAAATTATGGTATTGTAAAAGTTAGATATTATGACTCTTAAGTTAGATGTGGTTACATGGACAAGTTAGTTTGGTGGGAGAACTATCGGTTAGTATCTATGCTCTCATATTTCAACAAGTATATTCATTTTCTTTGTGGATCTATTGTTTGTTAATCTCAAAATTGGTGCCAAGGCTAAGGAAAACTATAATACCATACATATATTTCCTTATATATACTTACCTTAATGACATACGATATATTGTAATCCATTAATCTACAATATAACAATTAGGAGGAAAAATAAATTTTTCTTTGTATATCAAAGGTATATGTTGCGTGATATCGACCCATCACTAAAAACAACTCGTCTTAGTTATTAAGTTTTAAAACATAATTAAAAAAGTCTTGCAAACTTAGGGAAATCAAACTTACTAATACAATAAAATTTGTCAAATGAATCTCTAAGTGCTATTTTGTATCGTCTTTGTCGATGTGAAGGGCAAAACTGAAGCTCGACAAATGGGACAGTCTTTTTTCCTTAGCAACCACTTTTTGATGCAGCATGCATGATATTCATGTTGGCACCCAAGTTTCCCAATGGTCTCTCCATGCTTAAATTCCTCATGACATATGATACAAGTCCCTTCATTGTTCATTGGATTATTTACTTTGTCATTAGACGATAAAATAACATGATGAGTTCTTGTTTTAAAATACCTCTGTATATCTTCCTCCTCTTTCTCCTCCATAGAAGCCTGACGAAAAGACCTTCGAATCGACTCAAAGTGATTACTCCTGTTTTCTGCGGATTGACCTTGTAGATTCGCTAGCACACCTGTTCTTAAGATCCGATCTATTGTATCACGGTCACTAACATTTCTTATAACAATACCAAAAGAAGAATCACGTGAGTTACTCATCGTTAAATAACAATAATAAAAGAACAAATTTAACAAAAATAATGTTGAGATGACTTTTGAGTTCTTGACAAGAACACAAGCATGAGAAAATATTGTACAAAAGTTTAGAGTGACACCGAAGCTATATATAGAGATGGCCTATCATATTTCATACTCTGAAATGGGAAATTAATCAATTGTATTCCTATTTGATTATATTTGGAAAATTAATAAATTGTATTTCAAGTTCATGATTTGGAAACTTAATAAATTATATTCCTAATTCATGTGGGAAATTAGTAAGTTATATTTCTAATTTATTTGGAAAATCAATAAGTTCATAGAAATGGCTTATCAAATTTCCTACTTTATTTTGGAAAGTTAATTAGTTTTGTTCCTAACTTATTATTTTAACGCATAAGTGAAAGGAAATACAATAAACTTAATGTGGAAGCAATAGAGTCAAACATGTCCTTGTTTATATAATTAGATAAATTTAAAAAAAAAAAAAGGTAAAGAAAAGATTGGAAAAGGAGAACGAATCAAATTAACTTTTCACTAGATTTTCACCACTTCTGGTTAGGGGTGTACATGGAGCGGGTTGGTTCGGATTTTTTGAATATCAAATCAAAACATTTATGTCGGGTTTTTTAATATATAAACCAAACCAAACCAATAAATGCGGATTTTTCAACGTCGAATTTTTTTGAGTTGATACGGATTGGTGCAGTTTGCAGATTTTTCTGGTTTTTTTAAATAGTTTGGTAACTAACCTTTTTTTACAAAATTTTGTGTAGAAAGATAATTCTACTTTCATGGCCATAGAAGAAGTTGATAAATATGAATAATGAAATTGCTTTTACATGCTAACTTGCTTTTCAATTTCTTAGAAACTACTAATTAGTAAAAATAGT
>JAOTQR010077961.1:0-11695 GCA_025774065.1 Solanum ossicruentum
AAAAATAAACATCCACAATATAAGTAAAAACAACATCCCATCATAAAAATATTTAAACATATCTAAAAACCAACATAATGAAAAGATCGTCTAGTCCATAACTATGCCTTAATCCATAACTTCTCACACCCCACCAAAATAGCATACTTTTTCCTCAAAGTAAAAATAAGAACAAAAAACAAACACAATAATATAGAAATATATATATACACACACAAACACACTAGAAACCCAAAAATAAACATCCACAATATAAGTAAAAACAAAATCCCATTATAAAAATATTTAAACATATCAAAAAAAAAAACATAACGAAAACATTGTCTAATAAAGAACAAAGTATCCAAAATGATCAAACAAGAACTGGGGTCAAAAGAAGGCAAATATCATAGTGCTTTAAGCACTGGCCTCTGGTTGATATTTGGGGTCCTGAGGCATAATCTTCTCCATAGCAATACTAGAAGTACCCTCTCCATATAGGGTGTGTTGCTCTCGATCTCTTTGAATAGCTATCAATAATAGCGACTCCTACACCACAACCTCAGGTATGGGATCCTCCTCCGGTCTTGACCTCTTTTGAGTCGGCTCTAGGTCATCACCATTCTCAAGGGGCCTCTTCCCATGGACGTCCAGACGGTCTGCTAGCTAATCGAATGCCTCATCGCCCTCGCCCGTGCCACCTCTTGGACTGAAATAGGAGCTGCTAACATCTGCAATAATTCGTTCTTAAACTTGGCCAACTCCTCAGTCACAACGCTCTTGTCAACACACCGAGCTGCCTCAAGTATCAGCTAGAATCTCGCTTCAAAGGCATATACTCGAGCATCCACCACTCTAACTCTCTTATCAACCAAATCGCGAGCGAAATCCTTCATCCTCTCCTTCGAGTTTCGTATAGTCTGGTCAACCCAAGGTATGAACCGTGTAGATAAAGCATGTTTTCTGGACTATGTCATTGCCACCCTGGATAATAATGCCTGAAAAGAAATAATAGAAGTAAGAGAATCAACCTGAAATAAAGTTGTTTCTTGTGTCGAAGTACTGGAGAATGGTGTGTACTCGATCTCCACAGCTGGCGTGGGCTCTATAGCAACTGAGGTAGAGCTAGTAGTAGCTCGAGTTGACCTCTGAGTCTAGGGATCTATTGGAAATGGCTCTGGGATAGGTGGAGAAACAACTCTCTATAAGGCTACAGGGTTCTCGTCGGTGTTAAATAGGCTGGGATCCATTATGATCACGCGTCTACATAAGGGTCCAAGTGGAGAGAGACCAACACCCTAGCCGCCTTGCATAACTTGTGTGTAAAAATTGGAAATGGCAAGGCATGTTGAGTGTGGACTGCTAGCTCATCTATCTGTTCTAGCATAACCTGAACCCAATCATTCTCATACCCCACCAAAATGCTAGCCAACAACACAACTCTCTCCAATGAGATCACATTGTCCGTGAAAGTGGGTCTGATGTTCCAATGAATAATGGACCACCAAACTTTTGCCCTAAATAAGAGATGGGCCTTCAGAATATGCTCCGTGTGGTTCGTGACACATGTTGACTAAACAACATCCTCATAATTTGACTTGTTATCCACCTAAGGAGTTCTGTTCTCAACCCGGCATCCTTCTGATTCATTGTCTTTCTCATCTCTGCAATCTTATGATCATATTCCACAGTGGAATGTGGCACTCGATAGCCTGGCCCAAGTTGCCCTTTTCAAATAGTTTCTTCTAAGATATAAAGAACTTTCTCTCTGACTAGGACATCAATCAATCATGGCTTCTCAGTAGGCTCCTTGACCCTTGACAAATATCTACAAATAACAGCATTGTAGGAGGCTTAAAACTCCCTAACTATATAAGGGGAATACTTCCCCAGTACCTGTGACAACAAACCAAGTCCATGCCACTAGATTTCAGCCTCCAACCCTAGTACACTATGTAGTCCTGAATCTTTTAGCCTAGCTTCTTCATGGAACTTCCTCACTGGCCTCCCTTGGCTTTTCAGCTCCAGTCCCTTTTCATAAATCTCTTTCATCCCTAGGAAGGACCATATCGTGTTTTATGGGTCTATGGAGGTGACGGTGTAAGTAGAATTGGTTGGTTGTGAGGGAGCAATATCCTCATGCTGAGCCTGAGATACCTCAAGGGAACCACACTTAGAAAATGAGGCATCATTATCTGACCATTCCTTGTTACCCTCCTTTTTAGACTAGGAGGGGCTAGCTACTTCCATCAAATCTCTTATTTGTGATATGGTTAAGGGCACGTTAGCTTCAAGTTCAGGGTGCACATTCATGTTCTCAGTGGATTGATCCTCATCAGATGTTTCATCCATCAGTTGGTGTCCTGGAGTTGGGGTCATAACTCTTCGTCCTCTTAGAGACATTGTCTCAAGAAAATCATCATAAACCAAAGCATGAGTCCCATGATATCTTGTACCAAAAAGATAACATATAAAGCAATCACAAACAATAAAATTTCATAAGTAAAATACTTGAACCAGGAGATACATGGTGCAGGTATGACCCGTAAGTCACCTCGTAATACCAAGGTACCTGAAGGATATGCATTTTTGAATCAGCTACGAGATGCAGATATGACTCGTAGGGTGTGCTATGTGTCGTAGGACACACTCGTATCTCAGTTCAGAGATATTTTGAGATTTCAGATCAAGGCCATGAAACAACCACTATGACTCATAACAAGTACTACAAGTCATAAGTGAGTCTAGTATGGAAAATGTTAAGGCACCTTAGATAATTGTTGCCTTCTACAAAGGGCCACTGCGACTCATAGTGAGGCCTAAGACTTGTAGCATGTTCTCATAGCAGAAACAGAGAGAACCCTTGGTGTCTCTAACCTTTCCACAAAGACCAACAACTAACCAGAAAGCATCAGAGTTTACATAGCTAAAGATATAGGTGATACTGCAACAAACTTAAACACTCTTCGTTACAATTCATCTCAAAACAAAGCATGAATTTCCCCTATCTGATCAAAATAGTTATAATAGTAAAAACATCAACACCCATTGGGATACACATGAGTAAATTACCATAAGAGAATTATAATACCACCGAACCCAACAATTTCAACCCCCATAAACTCCATAAGATAATGACCCATAAATTGCGCAATAAAGTACATGGCCATAATATTAGACATTAAGGTCACAGTACAAAGGTAGAATTCAAGAATTGACCCATTACAGGGACATAGACAGTTATGCATCATATTTTCCCTACTTCCACAATCACTTTGACATGGTTTTTCTAATCATGATCATAAGGCATTCATTCAAACATCCATAAGTTGAGAGTATTTTAGAGATAAACCAAACATAACCATGAGAACTTACCAGATGAATGGATGAATGAATGCTAAGAAAAAGAAAAAATAGGCCAAGTTCTTAGTGCAAAATTTACTTGTTGGGGAATGTTGGTAGGTGAATAATTTAGGGAATAAATGAAATAGTGAAAGGGGATGATAGGTGTAGTTATAAAGTAAAAGAAAACGCTTCATGAAGGGACATAAAGAGCCAAAAGATGTTAGTCTTTTGATATTCAGAAAGGGACACCTTTTAAAATTCTATAGAATGGGTTTACAAGACCCCGACTACGAGTCGTAGAGCATAATATCACTCATAAGTCCCGATCTCGTAGAAAACCCAATACTTAGGAAAATTTTAGTTTCATACCTGAGTACTACGAACCCCACTTACGACTTATAGAGGAACCTACAAATTGTTAGGTTGGATCGTAGTGTATTACCCACTACTGATACTTAATGTTTATCTCTATGAACACGACTACGAGTTATAGTGGTGATTATGACTTGTAGGGATGCTCATATATGTTGTTTGAAGAAAGTGTCTCTCCACTCTTCAGTTCCAATTTTGTACTTGCACCTAAATACTTAAGATACACTATAATGTGAATTAACACAACAGGTTAAAAGTCTTAGCAGTCTCGACAAAGTATATGTCACACTCCAAAGTCCTGTTAGGGCAGACTGGCAGCCATTGCCGATAAGGCTCTGGAGAATCAACCTGTGCCTATGCGCTTTCTATACATATTATAATAGATTTCTACTTTTGACATGACTTTAAGCAGATAAATAGTGATAACAATCCAAAAGGCAATGCATATGACTAGGTCGTTGGGGACGGGGTGTTTAAAGTACGAGATATGACCACACATTGATTTACATAGTCTACAAAGTCTCTAGATAAGAGATAGTATCTAACAAGGGTCGGGACAAGCCTCACATCAACTAACTGTAAGATATAAACATATAAGCTCTAGATACACACAAAGCCACGGAGCAACCTGAGCTTGGTATCAGCAGCTAGATTTCTTGTACTCCTATTGGGGAGATCTACTAGCACCTGTACCTGCAGCATGAAATGCAGGTCCCCCGTCAGGGACGTTAGTATGAGATAATGTACTGAATATGTAAGGTAGGATATATAGTATGTGAAGTAATAACTCAAATGAAACCATGCACTGGTGCAAGATTAGAGACCACCTTTGGTTATACTTTGGAATCATGTACTTTATATTCTTTATAATTCTTTACCTTTACTATATAATCTGTGCACAACTATAATACAAATGACCAACTAATCAGTCGTAAACTGTATCAGGATCATCCCTGTCTAGGTTCTTCCTCAACCTCTCAGGCTACCACCCATGATAGGATCATCTCTGGCTAGGTGATGCTTCCACCCCTTGAGCTACCACCCATCGACAGACAATACACTTTATCTTTCAATTACCTTTGAGGTGGTTCTTTTAGTGGTTACAATATTGGAGCCGTAGGACTGTAGATGTAACTTTTGACATGTAGATAATCATACAAGATAATATGACAATTAAAAGAGTATGTTACATAAATAATGAAATACATATGTGGTGAAACAACTCGTGAACTTTATTTAGCAACAAGAACCTATGTAACTTGGTATCCACGTATGTATGTTGATTTGAAGGTGACTATGTATGGGAGCACACAAACATGTGAAAGAGTGGAGACATGGTTAATAGTTGTATCGGAGTTGGTAAGTGCCTTTATGTGCTAAGGAGGGATCTAAGTTTCATGCCAAAATGATACGAAAGCAAGTAGCCTTACATACCTCATTGTATGACCTCGTTAATACCTCGAGATAACCTTACCTTCCTCTAAATGTTTATCTACAACACAGTAGGTGATAAAACTAGAATTAATAGCCTATACACCTTTTCAGCCTAATGACATAACAAAACAATACACGAACAATAAGCGGGTATTTATAAACCCGAGCATCTGCTTTCAATCTTTACGCCCGTAATCATATTTTCTAACACACATTCATATGTACATATCATGTGTAGCTTAGTTAAGTGCCACAACAGTCTTACGACATCCCACAGAGCACAACATATAACAATTCTACACAACCTATAAATGGACAACATAGCATTACCTCCCTTCGCCACATTTCGACGTCGATAACTCCAAACCTATTCCATTCCTAACCAAACTGTTCCAGCAACATTTACACATACAAACAGTACTAGAACAATCTTAGAACAACATCGAAGAAGTCATAAAGTATGTGGGACAATAAACTTTCATCCAACAGCCCATAAGTTCCAATCAACGTTACATTTAAGTTAACACAATAAAATGCGTTTGTTAAATGAAACCAAAATCAGGGCAGCAACCTTAGGGTAATATTTATACCTCAAGCCATATTAATAAAATCAATTTCTCTTCATAATATAGCCCACAAACAATAGAGAAGTCACTAAAATAAAAGGAAAGAATGCATCAACTTTCTAAACACATGCTGTCCCAAATTTCCAGCACAACATACTAGCATATACTTCTTCTTTTCATAAGAAAATCATACTAAACACATGTGTAAACTTACTTACCACTAACTTCAAGGTGTAGCAATTCTCCAAGAACCCTAGAAGTCCCCTTGTGGCTGCTTGCTAGGTCAAGAAAGAAAAACACCAAAGTTTTGAGAAAACAAAATTTTTTTCCAAGTTTAAGAGTGAATAATGGTTGCTGCTTATAACCTCTTTTTATAGGACTAATTTGGCCGCCTTTCTTTTGAAATTTTAACCACTTTATACCACATGTTATCAAGCTAGTTATCCAGCAGCTTGGCCATTATACTTGGGCTTGAATGGGTCTCCAAGTTGATGGGCTTAGGTTGCCTATTTTCCAACTTTCTCTTAGTTAGTTTTGGCCCAAATAGTCAAGTGGGTTGTGATGTCTTTGGGAAATTTTTAATATCCTTCTTGGGATAAAAATATAGTACATGGGTGAGGCTAAAACATGGGCCAAATTTACACCCTTAACACAGACTTTATTCATAATCGAATTTGGACTAATTCGACGTCGAGCCTCGTCTCCATTTAGCTAGCAAATTTAAGTAAAGTAAGTAGGTGACTCACCTGCTAACTTATTAATTCCTACAAGCACCTCAATTCTCTCACATCATTTAAGTCCATGATCTCCTCAATTGACACAAAACATGTATACACTCGGCCATCTTAAGCGTTAGATGCATATGTCTCCCTATAACATGAAATTCAAGCACTTTGAAAAATGACCGCTAATTTGACCAAACCTTATCATGTTTCATTTGCATTGTACTAGTACCCTAATGTATGGGTTGTTACATCCTCCCCCCTTAGGAACATTCATCCTCGAATGTTAGCATAATTTGATAGCTTAACCAAGTTTAAACCTTTACTTACACTAACTTTTGACAACACACTAAGTATTCAATAACACGTACCTATTAGTGTCCCAATTCTTCATGTTGGACATCCTTTTTAGCTTCAAATAAGGGTACTTTGATTTCATCGCGTCCTTGGTCTTCCATAATATTTCTTCTGCTTTCTGGTTTCTCCAAAGTACTTTTACAAGTTATTTCTTTATTCCTTAGCTTCTTAACTTGACTATCTAGAATAGCAATAGGCACCTCTTCATATGTGAGTTCTTCTGTAACCTGTACATCCTCAATAGGAGTGATATGAGATAGATCACCTATTTTTGAAGCATTGAGACTTAAAAGCTGGATGAACATAGGAAGCTCTTGAGGTTGTTCTAGTTCATATGCAACCTGCCCGAACCTCTTAATAATCTGATATGGCCTATGTAACGTGGGCTCGTTTTTCCTTTCTTACCAAATCTCACAACTTCTTTCATTGGAGACATCTTTAAAAATACCCAATCCCCTACTGAGAATTCCAATCCTTTCCTCCTAGTATCTGCATATGATTTGTGACGACTTTGGGCTGTTTCTAGTCGCTACTGTATTACCTTAACTTTTTCCATGGCTTGTTGTACTAGATCTAGCCCAAGCAAGGTGGTATAACCCATTCAAACCATCCACTTGGCGACCTACATTTCCTTCCATACAAAGCTTCATAAGGTGTCATCTTGATACTCGCGTGGTAGGTATTATTATAGGCACACTCAATAAGTTGAAAATAGTCTACCCAACTACCTTTAAAGTCCAATGCACAATGTGACAACACATCTTCAAGTGTCTGAATGGTGCGTTCTGCTTGATCGTCTTTTTGGGGGTGGAATGTTTTACTCAAATTCACTTGTGTCCCTAAGCTCCTTTGGAAGGACTTCCAAAACTTTGCAGTGAATTGAGTTCCTCGGTCTGATATAATGGAGATTGGGACTCTATATTGCCTGACTAGCTCTTTTAGGTATAGTTGGGCATACTCTTTAGCTGCATAATCACTCCTAACTGGCAAGAAGTTTGCTAAGTTTGTAAGTCTGCCAACTATCACCCATATGGAGTCAAACTTCTTAAATGAGCGAGGCAAACTTGTAACAAAATCCATACTGATCATATCCCACTTCCATGTTGGAAGTTCTATACACTGCATATAACCTCCTGGCTTTTCGTGTTCTACTTTCACTTGTTGGCAATTTGGACATTGAGCTACGAATTCAACAAGGTCCTTTTTCATGCCTCTCCACCAAAACATTCCTTTTAGGTCATGGTACATCTTAGTTGATCCTGGATGGATGGAATATCCGGATTGATGGGCTTCATCCATTATTCTCTTTCGTAATCCATTAATATTAGACACACATAATCTATTTAGGTAGTAAAGTACTATACTTTATGTAAGGTCAAAGACCTTTATCGTACCCTGGCTCACTTTTTCCTTAAGCTGTCGTAGAATAGGATCCTTGAACTGTTTTTCTTTCACCTCCGTTACCAATGAAGACTCCACAACATTATGCACAATAACCTTTTCCTTTGGAGTTTCAAGAAGGCGAACTCCAAAATTGCCTAGCTGACGTAGATCCTTAACCACTCCTTGCCTTATCATAGCTTGATCACCAGTATTCAAGATTGCCTTATGAGTCATAGCATCGGCTACCATTTGCCTTCCTCAGATGGTATAGAATATCAATGTCGTAATCCTTTATTAGCTCTAGCCATCTCCACTGTCTTAAGTTTAGGTCTTTCTGCTTAAAGATGCATTGTAGGTTCTTATGATCAGTATATATGTCAACATGAACCCCGTACAAATAGTGGCGCTATATTTTCAAAGCAAACATAGTCGCTGCTAGCTCTAGATTATGTGTTGGATAGTTTTTCTCATATGGTCATAGCTATCTAGATGCATAAGCAATTACCCTACCATGTTGTGTCAGTATACACCCTAAGCCAACTCCTGAAGCATCGCAATACACTGCATACGCTTCAGTGCCTTCCGAAAGTACTAGCACAGGCGTAAAAGTTAGCTTATTTTTCAGGTCTTGGGAGCTCCTTTCACATGCATCATTCCATTGGAACTTAGTTTCATTATGTGTCAGCTTTGTTAGGGGTGCAGAAATAGAATAATAAACCTTCAATAAACCTCCTGCAATAACCTGTCAAGCCTAGGAAGCTCCAAACTTCTGTGGGTGTTGTTGGTCTTTGCCAATCTTTCACAGCTTCGTTCTTTTGTGAATCAACCCTTATTCCCTTATCAGAAACAATGCGACCCAAGAATGCCATTGATTTTAGCCAAAATTCACATTTAGAAAACTTGGTATACAACTGTTGATCACGAAGAATATATAACACCTGTCGCAAGTGATTTGTGTGATCCTCTTCTGATCTTGTATATACCAAAATGTCATGTATAAACTCTATCACAAACACATCAAAGAATGGCTTGAATACCCTATTGATCAGATCCATAAAAGTATCTAGTGCATTTGTTAGCCCAAATGACATAACAAGAGATTCAAAGTGACCATAGTGTGTTCTGAAAGCTGTCTTGGGTATGTCTTGCTGCTTCACCTTCACTTGGTGATAACCTAATCTCAAATCAATTTTTGAAAAGCATTTGGCACCCTGTAACTGATCAAATAAATCATCAATCCTGGGGAGGGGATATTTATTCTTAATTGTCACCCTATTCAATTGCCGATAGTCGATACACATTCTCAAGGTGCCATCCTTTTTTGCATACAAATAACACTGGTGCACCCCAGTGGGACACACTAGGTCTTATGAATCTCTTATCCAATAAGTCTTTTAGTTGCTATTTTGATTCCCGCAATTCTGCTGGGGCCATTCGATATGGAGGGATAGAAATAGGTTGAGTTCTTAGAAGTAAGTCAATACCAAAATCTATTTCTCGTTCTGGAGGTAATCCTTGGAGTTCTTCAGGGAACACATCGACAAATTCATTCACTACTGGAACTGACTAAAGAGTTGGTGATTCTGCCTCCATATTTGTCACTCTAACTAGATGACATATATATCCCTTGGATATCATCTTTCTTGCCATAAAATAAGCGATAAACTTACCCTTTGGCGTCCCAACATTGCCTTCCCATTGAATAACTGTCTGATTTGGAAAGTGGAAGTACACTCTCTTAGTTCAGTAATCCACGGTGTCATAATGAGAAGCTAATCAATCCATACACATTATAACATCAAATTCCACAATTTCTAACTCAATTAGGTCAGCCAATGTGTCATGATCACAAATAATTACTACACAGTCATAATAAACGCTTCTAGCCATAATAGATTCACCGGTTAGTGTAGACACTTCAAATGGTTAGTTTAATAGTTTGGGTGTTCTCTTAAGCTTTCCAGCAATTAGTGGAGTGCTGTATGATAGTGTAGAACCAAGGACAATCAATGTATATACATTATGTGAAAAGATGGACATCAGGTGAAGCTTCTAAATTTTTCTGACTCCCCAGAGCATAAGTGCGATTATGGACTCCGCTAGAGCTAGTTGCCCCTCTCACACCTCTACCACGACCCATAGGTCTTGTTGACCCCTACCTGCTGGAGGAACTAATGATGATGATACAGTACCTGACCTAGTAGGTTGTGCTATACCACCCATACGTCTCCTCGGGCAATCCCCCATCATGTTCCCTGGCGCACCACACCAATAACAAACATCTATCCTAACATGACATATACCTAGATGACTCCTTCCACACTATTAACAAGGTTGCCTAGGAGTCATTGATTTTCCTGCAAAATATTTTGTTGTCCGTATACCTTCTCCCTCACCTCATTGACTAAACTGATTACTTCGAGACCCTTGAAATTGTGGTGGAGAACTAGTTGCAGAGTAGGAGGATGATGGCCTAGGCGGTCTATTAGAAAATCGAGGCCTAAGCTCTCCTTGGGGTGGTGTAAACTGCCCTGTAGACCTGGCCCTCTTGGACTGTGCCATTTCTAACTTTTGTGTCCTTCTCCTTTTCCTCTTATCCTCTAGTTTTGGGCAAAAGGCTGCATTATCGCTATGTACATATATTTGTTCAAGGAAGCAATGTTACAGTCTCTCACCAGATACATATCCAATCTATCCACATATCGATGAACTCTATCTGCCATAGTAGCAACTACATTAGGAGCATACTTCGCCAGGGAATATAATTGAAGGCTACACTTCCTCACACTCATATTCCCTTGGTGGAGGTACAGAACTGATCTGCACGGGCTTCTCGAATCTCTAATGGAAAGTAATGGTTAAGAAATGCCTCTTTGAACTCCTCCTAGGTAGTTGGAGGTGCATCTTTACCCTTAGATTGCTTCCAAGCTTCATACTACAATATAGCCACACACTTCAACCTATATTTCGCTAACTCGACAGCTTTTATACCACTTACGTGCATAACATCTACAGTACGCTGAATCTGATTAATAAAGTCCTGGGGTTCTTCATTAGGATCTGACCTAGTGAAGGCTGGGGGGGTACAAATTAAGAAAATTGCATATCCTTTTACCAGCTGCCCTATTCGTACACTTTGACCTTAGCCAGCAACTATACGAGTCAATAGTTGGACTAAATTTCTCAAATGCTGCATTGTAGCATCGACAGGTGGTTCTAGGGGAATTTCTCTACTTCCCTGTTTATCAGGAGCTAGAGGAGTTGGAGATGCCTGTGATAAAGACTCCTCTCGAACCTCATCTCATTGCCTCACCTGGCTGGGTATACCAACCACCATTTCTACTCCTTTTGCTTTACCTTTGTTCTCCTGGTTTATGGCATACTTACTATACAAAACAATTTAGGGTTAGACACAATCCATCTATTATACTTTGCTCTATGACACAATCTAAAGAATGAGAAGAAAGTAACAACTCCTAAATGCCACGCAGCCTCCTGCTTATAAATGTGGTGCATAACACATCGATAAACAAGACT
>JAOTQR010077962.1:0-11695 GCA_025774065.1 Solanum ossicruentum
CGGATGTCCAACGTCTACACAAATTACAATAACACCAACGATTAACAACCATATCGAGTCTTAAATCCTAACTTTTTGTTCCAAGACTTATAAAAATTTCGGCAGTATCTCCCCTTATAATATGCCACCCCTAGAATTAAAGTCGGCTCAAATAATCAATCAATAACCACAAAAAAACAACCTACAACAACAATAAACCCTCTCCAATGCCATCCCAACATCAACAACACCACAAAACACTATTATGACATAACTTGGTAAAATAGGGAAGCATACCTACAGGTACACATCTACCATATTCTAGCCTTCCTATATACTCCAAGAACTATAATACATCACTCCAACGCCCCAACGCAAACCCCTAACATTAAAACATAACATTACACTTTCAATGGGGGCTCCAATTCAAGCTAACACTCCTGTAAACATTCACATAGTTTCCCAATGCTTTTTTCACCCCACAAGGACTATTTTCATGACAAATAAACATAAACACATGATTATAAATCAATATATTTTCATATGCAAGCTTGTCCCTAGTTTCAAACCCCAAATTTCAAATTCACAATTCAAACTAACAACCAACCCTCTTTTCATGCTTTACCTTCAATTTAACACACCCCTAACACACCCACAATCTTTAATTTGCATAAATGAAGCTAGAAGTTAACATACCTTTCAAGCCCCTTACTAGACCCAAGTCTTCATAGCCATCAGACCAAGCGCTTCCTTGACCAACTAACGCCTCCACGCCACCTAGGAGACCCAATATACCAAGATTGAAGCATCAAATAATTGAGAAATCAAAAAAACGAAAATCTTCCTGAGGTACTGTAGCAACCCGAGAGGGTTGCTTATGTTTTCTTGGTTGCTCTTTTTTTTCTAAATATGGGAACTCTCCTCTTGCACAAGAGATATATACATATATATAGGCAACAAGTCTCTACTTGAACCAATCAAAAAGAGCCACAGCATATGACTCCACTAACAATTTAAATCTTAAAGACTACACTTTAGAAGAAATTTACATTTGGCCCTAAACTTTACCAAATTGAACCAATTAAGGACTTACAGGTTCTAACTTACGGGTTCTAACAAAGACCCTAGTGGGGGATTCTCTTATGGTAGATTAGGTGTGCAGGGGTTTTGTGATCACACCTTGAGGGTTGTGATAAAGTTGACTTTATACTTCTAGATATGCTTCATTCTAATCTTATTCTAGGTATGAATAGGTTGGACCCATATCATGTTGTGTTGTTAGATTATTTTTCCAAGATATCAAGGATGCCCCTAGTGGTTTGGAAGGGATGTGTGAGTCAAGTTCTGACAGGCATTGTATCTTATGTTTAAGCGTAGAGATTGATATCGACAGGGTGTTCAGCTTATTTGTCTCATGTGTGTGATTTAACAACTTAAACCCTTTGGTAGAGTCCGTGCTGATTGTATGCAAGTTCCTAATGTGTTTCTGCTAGATTTACCTGGGTTACCGCTTGTGCAGAAGATTGATTTTTCTATTGAGATTAAGTCGAGTACTAAGCCCATATCTGTTCCGCCGTACCAAATGATCCTGTAGAGGTTAAGGGCCTTAGTTCTCAGCTTCAGAGTTTGCTAGATTTGGGATTCATTCGATTGTGTGTTTCTCCCTTAGGAGATCCTGTCTTGTTTGTGATAAAGAAAGGCGGGACTCTCAGAATGTTATTAATTATCGAAAACTAAGTAAGGTGATAGTGAAGAACTGTTATCCTCTTCCGTATATTGATGATTTATTAGAACAATTGCAGGGAGCCTCAGTGTTTTCTAAGGTTGATTTGAGATCTGGGTACCATCAGTTAAGGATCCGGACAGATGATGTTCAGAAGGCTGCTTTTTGGACTCGTTATGGGCTTTATGAGTTCTTAGTCATGCCTTTTGAACAGACTAATGCCCTTGTAACATTTTATGGACTTGATTACTTGGGTATTTTTGCCATATTTGGACTCCTTTGTTGTGGTGTTTACTGATGATATTCTAGTATATTCATTGAGTCGAGAGCAGCATGCGCAACACCTCCATATTGTGCTTCAGACACTCTAGGATCACAAGTTGTATGCTAAATTCTCTAAGTGTGACTTTTGGATTGCATCTGTCACTTTCTTAGGTAACATGGTGTCCGACGAAGGTATTATTATTGATTCGGCTAAGGTTGAGGCCATCCATGGCGAGCCTAGGCCTTCTATGGTGATAGAGATTTAGAGTTTTATTAGTTTTCCAAGGTATTATACGTGGCTCACTGAGGATTTTTCCATTATCACTGCTCCATTTACTTATTTAACTCACCAGGATATGCCTTTTGTGTGGTCTGATGAGTGTGAGGTAAGTTTCCTAAGGCTAAAGAAGTTGTTGACCACCGCTCCAATTTTGGCCCTTCTAGTTGAGGGCGAGATCTTTGTAGTATATTGTGATGCCTCATATGTTAGGCTAGGTTATGTATTGATGCAGCAGGATAAACTTATTGCTTATGCTACTCATCAGTTACGGGCCCATGAGCATAACTACCTTACTCATGACTTAGAGTTGGTGGTGGTAGTGTTTGCACTCAAGATTTGGTGGTAGTAGTGAGGCCTCGTACATTTACCTTGTGATTTATTTTTGATACTGAAAATTGGTACGAGCCCAGTCTGCGATCCGTGGTCACAACTACGAGTCGTAAATAAGTCTCGTACTAGGGTTTAGTATAAATTGTTGGTAGGCACCTATGCCTCGTACCTACAATTTCCAACCTACAATTGGTACAATATTGAATTTTGATGTTTGTTTTCTTGTTGATTCTATTCTTCCTGTTCTTTTATTTGTTTTTATTGTTTGTTTTGATAACGTGGGACTTATTGTTGGTTTGTGATGTTAATTTCAGGACTAATGGCTCCCATGGATAGAAATGCAGTTTTATGGGCTTTTTAAAGGAGACTTATTAATGAGGCTTCTAACATAGATCACTCTGAGGGGTCAGAGGAGGTTCATAGGGTCCGAATTGACTAGTATGTAGGATGCAATGCTACAAGTGATAGTATCATAATCGAAATGCATAAGTATAGGTAATGAGTACATATAGCAATATGGCATGCATGGAAGATGCTCATAGTAAATCATGCTTATATGGATCATATAATGAGTGTAAGGAGTGACCATTGTTAGTGAAATACAAGGCTACCACCTCCTTGGAGAGGTGCATGAGGTACAAACTCCTTTATGAGGTGCATGAGGTACAAATCCCCAACAAAGTTGATGGAGTACAAACCCCCCAACAAGGTTGATGGGTACGAACCCCACCAAGGTTGATGGGTACCAACTCCCAACATGGTTACTTGGGCCTACCATCCCCCGAGCTAGATGATGAGGTACCCAGCCCTCAACAAGGTTACCCGAGCCTACAACTCCCCGAGCTAGGCTTGGTCATCCCCAACATTATAGAGATAATATCATACATATACACTCCTTTCATCATCATATACATATATTACTTTCATCACAACTTCATCATCATTTCATCATCATATAGTCATTAAACTGATAAGACATGCATTAGACCTTCAATTCCTCAAGAAACCATAGCTGGACATTTTATTAAACACTTAGAGGGTGTCTAGAGCTAGTGTAAAACCATGCAATTCAAGAGTGTTATCATGCTAGAAAATTCAATGTAAAACCATCAATAGGTACTTGGTAACACCTCAAGAAATATACATCAAAACCCTTCATCAAATCTCACTTTAGACCTTAGATTCATAGCTTAAAACATAATAAAACAATCACAATTTCATAACCCCAACATAGTGTGCATTGAAATTCATAATAAGAAAGACCCATTTGTAAATCAACTTTGAATCATGCAATTTTGAGTAAAAGGAAGCTTGGGTATCATGGGTGGAAGGAACCCATGACAGAAACCAACATACCATAGCTTTGGAGATAAACTTGATGAAAATTGGAGATGGAGACTTGAAGCTTGGGAGGAAATCTTTAGATCCGGATGAGGTTTTGAGACTTGAATTTAAGGAGATGAGATATTGGTTAAAATTTTGAATGAGTATTGGGAAATGTTTAGAATGATATGAGGGGTGAAAAATTGCTAAGTATAGATATTTTCGCGTTTGGGAAGACTTAGGACCAAGACCCAAAAGCCTTAGACTGAGATAAAAATCACTGGCAGCAAAATACACAGGTCCGCGTCTAATCTGCGATGGAAACCTATCGTGGAGGCATGATTTACACAAGTCCGTGATGGCTATCTGTCGCAATACTATTGTGGATAGATTTTGGAATGTGAAAATTATGAAAAATGAAATTGCTAATCGTTTGCTCTTAAATCAGGGTTAGGCCCATTTTCCACTCAATTTGACCACTTGATCAAGAATATGAAGTTGAATTTTTGATATCGTGAATAGATGTTAAGATATATGAAAATTACGATTCTGGGCACTTCCAAAGTACATTTTCTGGCACTTTTTGTGGTCATTACATTTGTTGAGATGGATATGGTGGATTTTGATGTCATTCTTGAGATTGATTGGTTGCATGCATAATTTGCCTCTATTTATTGTAGAACCCGTAGGATCAAATTCCAATTCCCTAGTGAACCCATCCTTGAGTGCGAGAGTCATGATGTGGTGGTCAAGTGTAAGTTTATTTCTTGCATTAAAGCCCAAAATTTGATTTCAAAGGGGTATCGCTATCATCTTGTGAGGGTTAGGGATGTTGAGTCCAAAGTCCTTCCTATAGAGTCAGTTCCGGTAGTTAATAAGTTCCTTGATGTCTTTCCTAATGAGCTTTCTGATGCTCCTCCCGAAAGGGAAATAGATTTTGTTATGGACCTCCGTTCCGATACTCAACCCATTTCTATTACCCCTTATTGTATGGTCCCGCTGGAGTTGAACGAGATGAAGGAGCAAGTGAGGGATTTGCTAGAGAAAGGTTTTATTAGGCATAGACAATCACCTTGGGGTGCACTAGCGTTGTTTTTGAAGAAGAGGGATGGTACACTTAGAATATGTATTGACTACTGGCAACTTAATAGGGTCACCATAAAAAATAAGTAGACTTTACCGAGGATTGATAATCTTTTGACCAACTTCAGGGGCCAGTCACTTCTCTAATATTGATTTTCGATATACGTATCATCAAGTGAAGGTGAGGGAGTGTGACATTCCCAAGATGACTTTCCGGACTAGGCATGGGCACTATGAATTTATGGTTATGTCCTTCGGTTTGACCAACGCACCAGCCATCTTCACGGATCTTATGAATAGGGTCTTTAAACCCTACCTTGATTTGTTTGTGGTGGTATTTATTGATGATATCTTGATCTATTCCCATAGTGAGGAGGCACATGAGGATCACATAAGGGCAGTGTTAAAAATCTTGAGGGAAGAGAAGTTGTATGCCAAATATGAGAAATGAGAGTTTTGGTTGAAAGAGGTTGCCTTTCTAGGTCATGTGATGTCGAGTGATGATATTAAGTTGGATCCTAAAAAGACAGAAGTGATTAGAAATTGGCCTAGACCTTTGACTCCAATGAACATTAGAAGTTTCTTGGGTTTACCGGATTACTACCAGAGGTTTGTTAATGGTTTCTCTTCTATTGCTTCTCCTATGACTAAGTTGATCCAGAAGAAGGGAAAATTTGTGTTAACCGATGCGTAAGTTTCCAAACATTGAAAGATAATCTTATCTCCACTCCTATTTTTTCTCTACCGGAAGAGTTGAAAGGGTTTGTTGTGCATTGTGATGCCTCAAGAATTGGTTTGGGTTGTGTTTTGATGCAAAGTGGTGAACTGATAGCTTATGCCTCTAGAAAACTTTAAGGTGCATGAAAGGAATTATCCCACCCATGATCTTGAATTGCCGCCATAGTATTTGTTTTGAAAATTTGGCGTCATTATTTGTAAAGGGTGCATGTCAATGTGTTTACCGATCATATGAGTCTTCAACCTCTTTACTTGTCTATCTAATATCTCCGCTGAGACCTCCTCATAAGTTAAATTATCTTCCACAATGCCCACAACCTCTAAGGGCATTAGAGCACTTGGGCTACCCATATACTTCCTCAACATGGACACATGGAAGACCGGATGAACCATATTTATCTCCATAGGTAACTCCAACTCATATGCAACCTTACCAACTATCCTCAAAACTCTATAAGGACCCACAAACCTTGGGCTCAATTTCCCTTTCTTTCCAAACCGGACCACACCCTTCATGGTTGAGACTTTATAGTAAACCGAATCACCAATCTTAAACTCAAGTCTTTGTCTAGAATGATGTCTTCAATATCTCCCTTATCAACCTCACCTTCTCCAAGGCTTCCATAACCAAATTCGGACCTAGCAAAGCCATCTCCCACACATCAAACCACCCGACTGGGGATCTACAATGCCTACTATATAAAGCTTCAGAGGAAGCAATGCCAATGCTTGAGTGATAGCTATTGTTGTAAGCAAACTTAATAAGTTGAAGATGTTCATTCCAACTACCCTTAAACTACCAAACACAAGCTCTAAGCATGTCCTCAGGAGTTTGTATAGTCCTTTCTGCTTGGCCATCCATTTGAGGATAAAAAGTTGTGCTAAGCTTAACCTTGGTACCAATACCTCTTTGGAAGGACATCCAAAAATGACAAGTGAATTGAGCATCACGATCTGAAATGATAGACAAGGGTACCCCATACAATCTAACCAACTCATGAATATACAACTTGGCATAATATTTGGTACCATAAGTGGTTTTGATCGGTAGAAAGTGAGACGACTTTGTCATTCTATTCACAACAACCCAAATAGAGTTAAAGTGCCTCCTATTCTTAGGCAACCCAACCAAAAAATCTATGTTGATCTCTTCCCACTTTCAAGTAGGAATCTCTATGTCTTGGGCGAGGCCACCCGACATTTGATGTTTGACTTTCACTTGTTTACAATTTGTGACATCCAAAACTTTGAAATATCCCTCTTAATACCACCCTACAAATACACCTCCCTCAAGTCTCTATACATCTTTGTGGAATCAGGGTGAATAGAATAGGATGCATTATGAGCCTCCATCAAAATCAACCCTCATAAGTCATTAACATTAGGCACACACAACCTACCTTGGTACCTAAGGGCACCATCTCCCCCTCGGGAGAAAACCTTTACTTTACCATATTTCACCAAGGCCTTTAACTCTAGTAAGGTGGGGTCATTATTTTGTATTGACTTTATTTCCTCAATCAAAGAAGATTTAGAACTATCAACAACCACTACACCATGATTTTCAACTTCATTCAGCCTAACCCACAACCTAGAAAACTAGTGAACTTCTCTAGCCACCTTTTTGCCACCATAATCAATATGAGCTAGACTACCCATGGACACTCTTATTAGCACATCAGCCACAACCTTAACTTTGCCGGGTTGAAAATGCACACTCATGTCATAATCAGGAGCTCAAACAACCTTCTTTCTCTCAAGTTAAGGTCTTTTGTGTAAATACATAGTGGAGACTCTTAGGGTCGGTAAACATATCAACATGAACTCCATACAAATAGTGACACCAAATTTTCAAAGCAAACACCACGGCTGCCAATTCAAGATCATGGGTGAGATAATTTTGCACATTCACCTTAAGTTGCCTAGAGGCATATGCTATCACCTTATTATTTTACATCAAAACACACCCCAAACCAATTCTTGAGGCATCACAATAAACCACAAACCCTTCCAACCATTCCAGTAAAGCTAAGATAGGAGCGGAGACAAGATTGTCTTTCGAAGATTGAAAACTCTTTTCACATTCATTGGTCCAAATGAATTTTGCTTTCATTTGGATCAACTTTGTCAGAGGGGAATCAATAGAGTAGAACCCATTCATAAACCTCTGGTAGTAACCTGCCAAACCCAAGAAACTCCTAATATCAGACGGAGTCAAGGGTCTGTGCCAATTTCTTATTACCTCTATCTTCTTATGATCCACCTTAATGTCATCACCTGACACCACATGCCCTAGAAGCAATCTCTTTCAACCAAATTTCATACTTTTTATATTTAGCAAACAAACTCTCATCCCTTAAGATTTGTAATACCATCCAAATCTGATTCATATTCTCTTCCTCATTACGAGAATAAATCAATGTATCATCAATAAAGACCACTACAAATATATTAAGGTAGGGTTCAAAGACCCTATTCATGAGATCCATAAATAAACCGATGCGTTAGTCAAGACAAATGTCATTACCACAAATTCAAAGTGCCCATACCTAGTTTGAAAAGTCATTTTGGGAATATCCCACTCCCTCATCTTTACTTGGTGATATTCGGACCAAACATTAATCTTAGAAAATTGACTAGCCCCTTATAGTTGATAAAATAGGTCATCAATCTTTTGTAGAGGATACTTGTTCTTTATGGTAGCCTTATTAAGTTGCCGGTAATCGATGCAAATTCTAAGGGAACCATCTTTTTTCTTCACAAACAATACCAGTTCACCCCAAGGTGACTTGCTAGGCTTTATGAAAACTTCTCCAACATATCCCTCAATTGATACTTCAAATTATTCAATTCTGTCGGGGCCATTTAGTAAAGGGGAATGGAAATGGGTTGTGTATCGAGAAGGAGGTCAATACCAAAGTCTATTTCCCTTTCGAGAGGAACACCAGGAAGCTCATCGGGAAAGACATCAAGAAACTCATTTGCCATTGGAACTGATTCAATAGGAAGGACTTTAGAATCAACATCCCTAACCCTCACAAGATGGTAAATGCAACCCTTAGAAATCAACTTTTAGTCTTTAAGACAAGAAATAAATCTACCCTTGACTACCACATTACAACTTTTCCACTCAGGGACAAGCTCATAAGAGTTGAGATTTGATCTTACAGGTTCTACAATCAATAGAAGCATGATATACATGTAATCAATCCATCCCATAAATAATATCAAAATCCACCAAATCTAATTCAACAAAAACACAAGGCAGTACTTTATGCAATACAGACATGGGACAATCTCTACAAACTCTTTTAGCAATAATGGACTCACCAACGGGGGTAGACACTTCATAAGGTTCACACAATAATTTGGGACTCACTTGAAGCTTTTTGGCAACAAAAAAGAGTAATGAAAGAAAGAGCAGCACCTAAATCTATAAAAATCATACACATCATAATCTTTGGAGAGCATAGAACCTATTTTGCTTGGAACACCCACTTGTTGGCCTCCCTTTGCCTACTGACCCATATTAACACCTGGCCTTGAGGACGACCATCTCTACCTTTGATTTGAGCATGAGGACAATCAAATAACCTTGTGACCCATTTCACCACAATCAAAGAATGCATTAGAATTTTTAAAATATGGACCACCATGATTTCTCCCATAGTTTTGGCACTTAGCGTCCTGTCAGTAGCATTGGAAGGCCCTTGGCCTTGGAACTTGTGGCCTTGAGGAAACCGGCCACCCGTAGGACTTTGAAAACCACCTTCAAATCGAGCCTTCTTGGACTCTCCCCTTCTTCTCTTTCTAAGCTTTTCCTCCTCTAGTTGTTTGCCATATGTAATGCACTGAGAAAAATTCATATCACTCACTAGCATGGTGGTTGGACACTCTTCATTAACCAAGTCGGACAGACCTGACACAAATTGTTCATTCTAGCTCTAGGGCCGTCCACCAAATGTGGAGCATACTTGGAAAACTTGTTGAACTTGAGGGAATACTCCCTTATACTCATGGAACCTTGCTTGAGGTTCACAAAATCCATCATCTTAGCCTCTCTTAGCTCGATAGGAAGGAATCGGTTAAGCAATACAGTTTTGAACTCCTCCCAAGGAATAGTATCATTATCTATCCTCTCCAATTTCTATTGTGTAAACCAAATTTGAGCCACACCTTTGAGTTTATAGGCCGCTAACTCTGCTTTACCCTCTAAATTGTCCCCTATGATAGATAGTACCTTATATACCTCATCGATGAACTCTTCGAGATCCTTTTCTGCTTTGGACCCATGGAACTCCGGTGGATTCATCCTTGTGAAATCCCTCACCCTTAAGTCCAGAATTGGAGTATGAAGGGCTTAGGCCCCTTGGTTCATTTGGTTGGTCATAGCATAGGCCAATATTATGATGGCATGCCAGAATTCTTCTAGGGCCACCCCTCCATCTTGAGGAGCTTTTAGAATGAGAAAGGACAGTTGCTCCTCAGGTGTATGGTCTCTTGTTAGCCTTCCTCTTGGTATCAATATAATCTAGAAAAAACAAGACCATTCGTAAGGAGAAAAGACTTATACTTATGTCTAAAGCACAACATAGACCATGAAGAAGTGAAATATTTCCTAAAATGTATAGCCTCCAATTCATAGTTGTGGCGCACTTCACAACCATGAATAAGATTCTAATCGACGCGATGTGTTGGATGCTTGAAAACCTTTGACAATCTAGTGCTCTAAGACCAAGTTTTTCACGACCCAAGCCTAGGATCTAGGCGTAACACCGAGAATGAGTAACCCGAGGGGACCCCAAACAAGCCTCTTAACATATAATTAACATATCCTTGGTCACAGAACAAAATAAGCATCAACAAGATATAATTAAAAAGGGAAATGAGACTAAGAGAGGTCTTTGATATTCATAAAAAGACATAAAAGAGTCAAGCTCATAGCATAATGAAAACATAGAATCAAATAACACCTCTAACTTAGAATGAAGTGGGAGCCAAGGCACCTCCCAGGCTCACACTCGAGATAACAAGTGTTCAACATAAAGAAGTCTTAACATAGCAAGAGTAACATAGATATCATCCTCGGACTTAAGAATCACCAATGCTTTTGTCCGAAGTATCGAACTAGCCACGTGGAGGATGATCAAGAGGAACTCTTGTCCCTACATGGTAATATCATGTAAGTATAGAGTATGCATTAGTATGTATAAATGTACTAAGTATGCATGATGCAATGCATCAAAGACATAAGCTAATATATTCAAAATGCATAATCATAATCAATGGATACATAATCTGAATATTGCATGCATGATCAATATTTGTATTAAAATATATTTGTAAACCATTCAACTTGCATAATATATCATACGTATGTGGAAAGAGACCTTACCGATATAGACCAAGCAACTATAGTTTGGACTCCGAGGGCTGACATCCCCTTGGTTCAGGTGACCGGCCATGACACCTTGCAATGTGATAACATGGGATCTACTATTATAGCAAGAGTAATAATCATAATCCTATGGTAGCACATAGTTTATAGACTATAGATTTTATATAAGGACCCCTTGAGCCAAGCCCTGATCTTTAGCTTCAATTGGTGCTAAGTCAAATCCCACAGAGTATTTGAAATTAGCATACTTTAATCATAACATGATGATAGCAGCTTACAAAACTCTACTTCATTGAATGAAAAGGATGAAAAGGATGAAGCTTTAGAAGCTCAAAGGAGGCCCATAACAAGATCTTAAAAGAAGGAGTTCAATGAAAAGCTCAATGGGCGTCAATTGCAGATCCAAAAGTGTCTTGTTTGGGAAGAAGAGCTAAATTAGCCTAAGAAGGATGAATTGTCTAAATGCTACAATTATTTTGTGGCCCAAATTCAAGTCCAAGAGGAAGAATTTTAGGTTTAAATTTCATTCAAATAAGGCCAAGAAGTGTCATAGAATCAGCCACAACAAAGGTTGCTT
>JAOTQR010077963.1:0-11695 GCA_025774065.1 Solanum ossicruentum
ATGACCACCAAAAAGAATAATCTCAAAGGTAATATAAAGATAAAGTATACAGTTTCGATAGGTGGTAGCCCGAGGGGATTTAGCAAGAACCTAGCATAGGGACGATCCCGATACCGTATTACGGGTGGTAGCCTGAGGGGGTTTATGAAGAACCTAGCATAGGGACGATCCCGATATAGTTTACCACTGATCAGTTAGTCCTTTTTTTATAGCTGTGCACAGATTTTATAGTATAGATGATACAGTAAAGGTAAAGTGATATAAATAATATAATGTACTCAATCCCAAAGTATAACTAAAGGGGGTCTCTTATTCTACACTAGTGCATGGTTTCATTTGAGTTGTTACTTCATACACAGTATTTGCTGCCTTACATATTTAGTACATTATCTCATAATGTGTCCCTTCCGGGGGACCTGCAATTCATGCTGCAGGTACAGGTGCTAATAGATCTCCCCAGTAGAGTACGAAACATTCAACTACAGTTACCGAGCTCCAGGTTGCTTCAGAGCTTTGTGTGTGTTTAGAACTTTTCTGTTTGCATTATCCAGTTAATTCAGAAGGGGCCTGTCCCGAACATATGCAGATACATTCCCTCCTTAGAGGCTTTGTAGACAGTGCAAACTAATGTGTTGTCATGTCTCGTATTTTAGACACCGTGGCCCCAACGACCTAGCTATACACATCTCCTTTTAACTTGGTAAAAGCCGTTTATCTCGTCAGAAGCATGCCAAACATAGATATTACTTATAATATGTATGCAAAATGTATAGATATAGATTGGTTCTCCCGAGCCTTATCGGCAATGGGTGCATGTCTGCCCTAACCAAACTTTGGGGCATGACATAAAATGTATAGAAAGTGCATAGATATAGGTTGGTTCTCCCGAGCCTTATCGGCAACGGGTGCCGGTATGCCCTAACGGATCTTTGGGTGTGACAGAAGCGGTATCAAAGCGGGTCATCCTAGGGAGTCTACAAAGTCATGTCAATGTAAGTCTTGTTTATCGATGTGTTGTGCACCACATTATAAGTAGGAGGCTACGTGGCATTTAGGAGTTGTTACTTTCCTTTCATTCTTTAGATCGTGCCATAGAGCTAGGTGAATTATGTGTAACTCCTAAATTGTTTTTTACAACGAGCAAGTATGCCAGAAACCAGGAAGAACAAAGGTAAAGGAAAGGCAGTAGAAGTGGTTGCTGGTTTGGCCAGTCATCTGAGACAACAAAATGAGGCTCAAGATGAGTCTCTGTCACAGACATCTCTAACCACTCCAACTCCTGATGAACCCATAAATGGTGAAATTCCCCCATAACCACCTATTGATGCTATAGTGCAGGATCTGAGAAATGCAATTTATCTACTGACTCGCATAGTTGCTGGCCAAGGCCAAAGACATGAAGGTCTAGTTATGGGTATAGGTGGTGCAAATAGGAAGCTGGCATGAGGATACGTAAATTCATTAATTTGGACCTCCAGCCTTTACTTGATCTGATCCTAATGAAGATCCCAAGACTTTATTGATCAGATTCAACGCACTTTAGATGTTATGAATGTGAGTAGTACAGAAGCTTTCGAGTTGGCGACATATAGGTTGAAGGTTGTGGTTATATTGTGGTATGAAGCTTGAAAGTAATCCAAAGATATAAGTGCTCCCCCAACCACTTGGAAGGAGTTCAAAGAGGCATTTCTTAACCATTCCTTGCCATTAGAGATCCGAGAGGCCCGTGCAGATCAGTTCTTGAATCTTCACCAGGGGAATATGAGCGTAAGGGAGTATAGTCTCTAATTTAATTCCCTGTTAGGGTATGCTCCTTATGTAGTTGTTACTACGACATATAGAGTTCATCAATAGGTAGATAGATTGGATACATAACTAGTCAGAGACTGTACCATTGCTTCATTGAATAAAGACATGGATATAGCGAGAATGCAAGCTTTTGCATAGAAATTGGAGGATCAAAGGCAAAGGAGAAGGATACAGGAGTTAGAAAGGGTGCAGTCTAAGAGGACCAGGTCTTCAGGGCAGTTTACACCATCTCAAGATGAGTTTAGGCCTCAGTTTTCTAATAGACCACCTAGGCCATCATTCTCCTATTCAGCAACCAGTGCTCCACCACAACTTCAAGGGTCTAGAAGTAATCCGTTTGGTCAACGAGGTGGGTTACAAGGTTCACAAACAACAAGAGGATCGATAGTCCAGCCAATGACTCCTCGGCATCCCTATAAATAGTGTGGAAGATGTCATCCGGGTGTATGTCCTGTTGGAACAGATGTTTGTTATGGGTGTGCTGTGCCAGGGCACATGATAAGAGATTGCCCAAGAAGGTGTGTGGGTGATATAGCACAATCTACTACATCAGCTATTGCATCATCATCAACAGTTCCTCTATTAGGTAGGGTTCAGCAAGCACCTACAGGTCGTGGTAGAGGTGTTAGAGGAGCAGCTAGCTCTAGCGGGGTCGAGAATCACACTTATGCTCTGGGGAGTCGGTAAAATTTGGAAGCTTCACCTATTGTTGTGACAAGTACATTGTCCATATTTTCTCATGTATATGCATTAATTGACCCTAGTTCTACACTATCATACATTACCTCACTAGTTGTTGGGAAGCTTAAGAGAACACCCAAATTATTGAATAAACCATTTGAATTGTCTACACCAATCGATGAATTTATTATGGCTAGAAGGGTTTACTATGGCTGTGTAGTAATTGTTTGTGACTGTGACACATTGGCTGACCTTATTGAGTTAGAAATGGTAGAATTTGATATTATAATGGGTATGGATTGGTTATCTTCTAGCTATGCCACCATGGATTGCCGAACTAAGAAAGTGTACTTCCACTTTCCAAATGAGGCAATTCTTGAATGGGAAGGCAATATTATGGCACCAAAGGGGAAGTTTATCTCTTATCTTAAGGCCAGAAATATGATATCTAGGTGGTATATATGTCATTTAGTTAAAGTAAGGGATATGGAAGCAGAATCGCCAACTCTTCAATCAGTCCCAGTAGTGAATAAATTTGTTGATGTGTTCCCTGATGAACTCTCAAAAACTCAACCTATTTCTATTCCTTCATATAGAATGGCCCTGGAAGAGTTGTGTGAATTAAAAGAGCAATTGAAAGACTTATTGGAGAAAGGTTTTATAAGACCTAGTGTGTCTCCCTGGGGTGCACCACTATTATTTGTATGCAAAAAGGATGACAGCTTGAGAATGTGTATCGACGATCGACAATTGAATAGGGTGACAAGTAAGAACAAATACCCCCTCCCCAGGATTGATGATTTATTTGATCAGTTACAGGGTTCCAAATACTTTTCAAAAATTGATCTAAGATCAAGGTATCACCAAGTGAGGGTGAAGGAGGAAGATATAACTAAGACTGCTTTCGGAACATGATACGATCACTTTGAATTTCTTGTTATGTCATGTGGGCTAACGAATGCACCGGCAATTTTTATGGATTTGATGAACAGAGTATTTAAGCCATTCTTCGATGTGTTCGTGATAGTGTTTATAGATGACTTGTTGGTATACTCAGCGTCAGAAGAGGACCATGCAAATCACTTACAACAATTGTTACAGGTTCTTCGTGATCGATAGTTGTATGCCAAGTTTTCTAAATGTGAATTTTGACTAAACTCAGTGGCATTCTTGGGTCATATTGTGTATGAGAAGGGAATAAGAGTTGATTCACAAAAGATAGATGTGGTGAAAGATTGGCCAAGCCTAACGATTCCCATGGAAGTTCGGAGCTTTCTAGGTTTGGCAGGTTATTACAGAAGGTTTGTTGAAGGTTTTTCTTCCATTTCTGCACCTCTAACAATGTTGACACATAAAATAACCAAGTTCCAATGTAGTGATGCATGTGAAAGGAGCTTCCAGGAACTGAAAAATAAGCTAACTTCTGCACCTGTGCTAGTACTTCCAGAAGGCAATGAGGGGTATGCAGTGTATTATGATGCTTAAGGAGTTGGCTTAGGGTCTGTGCTGATACAACATGGTAGGGTAATTGCTTATGCATCCAGACAGCTATGACCACATGAGAAAAATTACCCAACTCATGATCTTGAGCTAGCAGCGGTTGTATTTTGTTTGAAAATATGGCACCACTATTTGTATGGGGTTCACATTGATATATATATTGATCATAAGAACTTGCAATACATTTTTAAGTAGAATGATCTAAATTTGAGATAGTGGAGATGGCTTGAACTAATAAAGGATTATGACATTGACATACTATACCATCCGGGGAAGGCAAATGTGGTAGCTGATACTCTGAGTCGTAAGACAGTTATAACTACTGGTGATCAGGTTATGGTTAGTCAAGGGGTGGCTAAGGATCTACATCAACTGGCCAGTTTAGGGGTTCACCTTCTTGAAACCCCAAAGGAAGGGGTTGTTGTACATAATGCAACGACTTCTTCATTAGTAATAGAGGTGAAAGAAAAATAGTTCGTGGATCCTGTTCTACGATAGCTTAAGGAAAAGGTGAGTTAATGTGTGATAAAGGGCTTTAACCTTATACAAAATAGAGTACTTTACTGCCAAAACAGATTATGTGTGCCTAATATTGATGGGTTAAGAAAGAAGATAATGGTAGAAGCCCACCATTCTCGATATTCATTCATCCAGGATCAACTAAGATGTGCCATGACTTGAAGGGAGTGTTTTGGTGGGGAGGCATGAAAAAGGACCTTGCAAAATTTGTGGCTCAATGTCAAAATTGTCAACAATTGAAGGTAGAACACCAAAAGCTAGGAGGTTATATGCAGTGTATAGAACTTTCAACTTGGAAGTGGGATATGATCAATATGGACTTTGTTACCGGTTTGCCGCACTCATTTTAGAAGTTTGACTCTATATCGGTAATAGTTGATAGACTCACAAAGTCAGCACACTTCTTACCTGTCAGAAATGATTATACAGCTGAAGAGTATACTAAGCTATACCTCAAAGAGATAGTCAGGCTACATGGCATCCCAATCTCCATTATATTTGACCAAGGAACTCAATTCACTGCAAAGTTTTGGAAGTCCTTCCAAAGGAGTTTAGGGACACAAGTAAATTTGAGTACAGCATTCCAACCTCAAACTGACGGTCAAGCAGAGCGCACCATTTAGACACTCGAAGATATGTTGCGAGCTTGTGCATTAGACTTTAAAGGTAGCTAGGTGGATCATTTTCCCCTTATCGAGTTTGCCTATAATAATAGTTACCATTCAAGTATCAAGATGACACCTTATGAAGCTTGGTATGGAAGGAAGTATAGATCACTAATTGGATTGTTTAAAGTGGGAAAAACCACCTTGATTGGGCCAGATCTAGTGCAACAAGCCATTGAAAAAGTTAATGTAATACAACAACGCTAGAAACAGCCCAAGGTCATTACAAATCATACGCGGATGCTAGGAGGAGAGGCTGGAATTTTCAGTAGGAGATTGGGTATTTTTAAAGGTGTCTCCAATGAAAGGAGTTATGAGGTTTGGTAAGAAAGGAAAACTGATCCCACATTACATAGGGCCATATAAAATTATTAAGAAGATCGGGTAGGTTGCATATGAGCTAGAGCTGCTTCAAGAGCTTTCAATGGTTCATCCAGTTTTCCATGTATCAATGCTTCGAAAATACATAGGTGCCCTATGCCGTATCACTCCTATTGAGGACGTGCAGGTTACAAAAGATCTCACTTATGAAGAGGTACCTGTTGCTATTCTTGATCGTCAAGTTAGGAAGCTGAGGAATAAAGAAATAGCTTCAGTGAAGATACTTTGGAGAAATCAGCAAGCAGAAGAGATAACAAGGGAGGCCAAGGATGCGATGAAGTCAAAATACCCTCACTTATTTGAAGCTAAAGAGGATGCCCAACATGCAGAATTGGAACACTAATAGGTAAGTGTGATTAAATACTTAGTTTGTTGTCAAAGGTTTGTTTATATAAAGGTTTATATATGGTTAAGCTACCCAATTGTGCTAACATTCGAGGAGAATGCTCCTAAGGGGGGAGGATGTAACACTCCACATTTTACATGTACTAATTCTATGTGAATGAATCATGATATGGATTGGTCAAATTAGCGTCAATTCTTGAAAGTGCTTGAATCTCATGTTAATGGGCAATATGTGCATCAAACGCTGAAGGGAGTCGGGTGTATAAGTATTTTGTGTTAAATTGATAAGATCATAGCCCTAAACAAAGTAAAATAATTGAGGTTCTTGTATGACTTAATAATCTAGTAGGCGAGTCACCTACTTGCTTAGCTTAAATTTGCAAGCTAAATAAAGACGAGAACCGATGTCAAATTTGTCCAAGTCCGATAATGAATAAAGTTTGTGTTAAGGGTGTAAGTTTAGCTTATGTTTTTACATCATAAGTGAACTGAAATTTCAGTTTGGGAAGCATAGAAAAATGGGACCAAGCCCATCCCTATTCATTGGTAATTTTGGCCAAAATAACTAAAGGAAAATGAGAAGAATGGGTAGCTAAGGCCTATCAGATTTGGAACCCAATTAGGTCCAGTTTTAGGGGACAAGATGCTGCATTATCAGATTAATTATATGTGATATTAGTTGGTGAAAAGGTCAAAAGAAATTCGTCCAAGTAGCTATGTAAAAAGTGGTGAAAACAGCTCCCACAATCATTTTCCACTTGCAACAAAAACAAAAAACAGCTTTGCTCTCGAAGTTTTCTCTCAACGTTTCTTGACCTTGAGCAGCAGCCAAAAGGATCTTTTAGGGTTCTTGAGGAGGATCTCAACTTTTAAGATAAAGGTAAGTGATTGTAGTTGTGTTTTTAGTAAGGTTTATTCATGAAAATAAAGAAGTATATGATAGTATGTTATGCTGGAAATTCTGGGCAGCATGAGTTCAGAAAGTTGCTGCACACTTGCCTTTTGTTTTAGTGACTTCTATATTGTTTGTGGGCTATATAATGCATAGAATTTGATTTGCTTAACATGGTTTGAGTTATAGATATTATCCTAAGGTTGTCCTGATTTTGGTTTCATTTAAATGATGTGTTTTATTGTGCTATCTTATGTGTAATGTTGATTGGAATTTGTGAGCTGTTGGATAGAAGGCTATTGCCTCACATCCTTCATGACTTCTGGGGTGATGTTCTAAGACTATTTTACCACTATTTGTGTATATAAATGTTGTTGGAACAGTTTGATTAGAGTTGGAAAAGGTTTGGAATTGTTGACGTCGAAATGTAGCAAAGGGGGTAACGTTATGCTATCCATTTGTATATGGTGAAGAATTGTTATGTGTCGTGTCTTGTGGGTTGTTGTAAGACTACTAAGGGTCTAAAACAAAATGTATATGACATGTATATAAGAATGGTTGCAAGAAAGTACGATTATAAGTGACAAGATTGAAGGAATGCCTTTGGGGCGATAGTTATAAGCTTATTGTTTGGATGTTAGTTTTTCTATGATTTCGTACTGCCTAGAAGTATTGTGTTGCTTCTAATACTAGTCTTATTGCCTAATATGTAGAAGATAAATATTTTGAGGGAAAAGCAGCCACTCCAAGGTAGTAACAAGGTCATAAAACAAGGTATGTAAGGCTACTTGATTTCGTATCATTTGACATGAAACATAGAGTCCTCCTTTGTAGATAAAGGTAGTTGCTAACTCCAACACAACTATTAACCATGTCTCCATTTTTTTCACATGTTCATATGCTCTTGTACATGATCACTTTCAAATCAGCATATACATGTGAATACCATGTTACATGAGTTCTTGTTGCTAAATAAAGTTCACGAGTTGTTTCACCTTATACTCATTTCATTATGTATGTAACATGCTCTCTTCATTGTCATATTGTCTTGTATGACTATATATATGTCATATGTTGTATATACAGCCCTAAAGATCCAATATTTTGACCATCAAAAAAATCATCTCAAAAGTAATTGAAAGACAAAGTATATAGTTTTTTATGGGTGGTAGCCCGAGGGGTGGAAGCATCACCTAGCCAGGGATGATCCTATCATGGGTGGTAGCCCGAGGGGTTAAGGAAGGACCTAGCCAGGATCGATCCCAATACAGTTTACCACTAATCAGTTGGTCATTTATAGTACATGATGTGCACAGATTATACAATAAAGGTAAGGTAATATAAAGAACATAAAGTATATGATTCCAAAGTATATTCAAAGGTGGTCTCTTATTCCACACCAGTGCATAGTTTCATTTGAAGTTGGTACTTCATATACAGTATTTCATGCCTTACATACTTAGTACATTATCTCGCACTGATATCCCTTACATGGGGCCTGCATTTCATGCTACATGTACAGGTGCTAGTAGATCTCCTCAGTAGAGTCCATGCCATCCAGCTGCTGTTACCATGCTCCAAGTTGTTCTGGAGCTTTGTGTGTGTCTAAAGCTTATATGTTTGTATTGTACAGTTAATTGAGGCGGGGGCTGTCCCGACCCTTATTCGATACTTTCTCTTATCTAGAGGCTTTGTAGACTATGTAAATTAAAGTGTGGTCATATCTCATACTTTCGATACCGTGGCACCAACGACCTAGTCTCATGCATTTCCTTTTTGGTTGTATCACTGTTTACTTGCATAAAGACATGTTCAATTATAGAAATCCATTATAAAATGTATAGAAAGTGCATAGATATAGGTTGATTCTCTATAGCCTTATCGGCAACGGGTGCCGGTCTGCCCTAACAAGACTTGGGGCGTGACAGGGCGACATACTCACGGATGCTATCTGTCACCCCTAATTTAATTATCCCCTCAAACCACCCCATTTTTTAGTTGAAATTTTTCCTACAAAAATAAATTCTCCCCCGTTCCCTAACTTCTCCCTAAGTGTCTTCAACTCCCATCGCAGTTACCGTGTCTCCATCGGTTACACCACCAACTCTGGCCAACCTTACCAGGTACGACCCCCTCTCTCTCTCTTCTCTTTTTCTCTTTTTGAATTTCTTAGATAATATTTAGGATTCTTTAGATTTTATAATTATAAAATCTTGAATTTTTTGTTAGTTTTATTTACATATGTTGTTGTCATTGTTAAATTATAATAATGGTTGTGAATTGGTGAAGAAAGTTCATTTTTTGATTTTAGGGTTTAGCTTAAATTTAGTATTTTAAATTACTTTGTGATTTAGAGGTTTTGTTAATTTGAATTAATGTGTATTTGAAGTGATTAACATTGTCGGAAAGTATATTCAGATGTTAGTTGTGAATTGGTATTTTTGAATTATAATTTGAAATGAGTTTTGGATTAGTCTGTGAATTGTGTTTTGTTAGTTGTAATTAAAGTGTATTTGAAGTTATTGACATTGTTGGTTTGAATATTTAAGTGTGAATTTCTTAATGTGGATTTTTGCACTGTAGTTTGAATTGGGCTTTTTTGAATTAGACTATAAATTTGAGTGTTTGTTAGTTTTAATTGATTTGTTCTTGAAGTTAAAAGTTAGTTTTAGAAGTAAAGAACGTAGAAGTTAGAAATGTTGGCATTAGAAGTATTTGAACTTCGAAGTAAGGAAATATTGAAAGGTAGAATAAATTAACATAATTAGAATTTATATAGATCTATTGTAATTCCAATTAAGTTTGGATTCTAGTTATGAATTGGATGTATTGAACTTTGATTTAGAATTTCATTTGGTGTGCTATATAAAGTTTGTTCTTAACATAGAAAGTTTAAATAGTTGATCTTTAATTTACAAATTTTGATTGAATATATGTTAAGTTGTGAACGTTCAGTTAGGGAAATGTAGGTTGAATGTCAAGAAATAGAACTTTAAATAGTGAACTTTAAGTTAGAAAATTTGAATTCTCTATTTTAGATGCTTGTACATTAATTGTATTTTAAATTTAAAACATTGTAATTGAACTTAGAAAAATCAAACTTGCATGTATAAAATTTAAACTTTAGAATTTTTGCATCATTTTAGGATATATTCGACCCGTTAAGCAAAGCCCATCGACCTGTCAAGTTAATTGGAAAAGGTGAAGATATTTTTTTCTTTCAAAATTTTAATTGTTGTATATATTTGTTTTTTTTAAAAATTTATTCAATGTAAAATACTTGCATCTTGCATAGAGTTCCCATTTGAGTTTTTAGCAATGTATAATTATATTTGAAATTTGAAGTAAACTTTAAGTAGTTGTGAACTTTAAGTTGAATATAATTTAGAACTTGAAGTTTATATACTTGTTTAGTTGAAGTTTAGGATTTTATATACTTAGAAAAATTTATGCACTTTAGAAACTTGAATTATTACATTTTAGAATATAAATTAAATTTCAAGTAGTTGAGAACTTTAAGTTGAATGTAATATAGAACTTGAAGTTTATATACTTGTTAAATTGAAGTTTAGGACTTTATATACTTAGAAAAGATTCAACTTATGTACTTTTGATACTTGAATGATTATATTTTAGGATATAAATTAAATTTTAAGTAATTGTGAACTTTAAGTTGAATATAATTTCGAACTTGAAATTTATAGACTTGTTAAATTGAAGTTTAGGACTTTATATACTTAAAAAAATTCAACTTATGTATTTTTGAAAATTGAATTATTATATTTTACAATATAAATTGAATTTTAAGAAGTTGTGAATTTTAAGTTGCAAAATAATTTAGAACTTGAAGTTTATATACTTCTTAAATTGAAGTTTAGGACTTTATATACTTGGAATAATTCAACTTTTGCAATTAGAAACTTGAATTATTATATTTTAGAATATAAAATAAATTTTAAGTAGTTGTGAACTTTAAGTTGAATATAATTTAGAACTAGAAGTTTATATACTTGTTTAATTGAAGTTTAGGACTTTATATACTTAGAAAAATTTAGCTTGCGCACTATTGAAACTTGAATGATTATATTTGAGGACATAAATTGAATTTTAAGTGGTTGTGAACTTTAAGTTGAATGTAATTTAGAACTTGAAGTTTATGTACTTGTTAAATTGAAGTTTAAGACTTTATATACTTCGAATAATTCAACTTTTGCACTTTAGAAAATAGAATTATTACATTGTAGGATATAAATTAATTTTTAAGTAGTTGTGAACTTTAAGTTGAATATAATGTAGAACTTAAAGTTTATATCTTGTTAAATTGAAGTTTAGGACTTTATATACTTAGAAAAATTCCTTTTATGCACTTTTGAAACTTGAATGATTATATTTTAGGATATGAATAATTTTAAGTAGATGTGAACTTTAAGTTGAATATAATTTAGAACTTGAAGTTTATATACTTGTTAAATTCAAGTTTAGGACTTTATATACTTAGAAAAATTCAGCTTATGTACTTTTGATACTAGAATTATTATATTTTAGGATATAAATTAAATTTTAAGTAGTTATGAACTTTAAGTTGAATACAATTCAGAACTTGAAGTTTATATACTTGTTAAATTGAAGTTTAGGACTTTATATACTTAGAAAAATTCAGCTTACGCACTTTTGAAGCTTGAACTATTATGTTAGACCCCGTAAATAACTTAATGAAGGTCAATTACTAATTCGAAAAAAATTGTTGGGGTTGAGGTATATTTGAAATTTAATTATCTTAAGGTGCGGATGTAGGGAATCAAGTGGATTTAGCGGATAAAATTTAAATGAAGTCGGAAGTCCTTAATTGGATTAAAATAGAAAAGTTTGGGACTTATTTAGTCAATGGGCAAACTAGAGGCCC
>JAOTQR010077964.1:0-11695 GCA_025774065.1 Solanum ossicruentum
AACTAAGATGATCATATAATATATGTTGACCCGAATTAGGAAGGAGAAGGGGAAATTTCACACACATATAGGTTCCAAGGTTACTAATTCATGCCAAGATATAGGAAAACCTTACATACTAGTTTATGCCAAAGGTAGGAAGCTCTACATACCTCAAATTTGTCCTCCAACAAGCCTAGCTCAAACCAACCCGATTTATGCTTCGGGATGCTCAACGTCTACACAAAGACAACAACGCCAATGGTTAGCAACCATAACGGATCCTTAAATCCTATTTTTCTTTAATACTAATTTTACAAAAATTTTGACGGCATCTCCCCTTCAAATATGCCGCCCCGAGAATTCAACTCGGCTCAAATAGTCAACCAACAACAACAACAACAATGCACAATATCAATAGACCTTCTTTGATGCCATTTCAACATCACAACGTCGCAAAAGCTACTATGGCATAATTAACAAAAACAGGGAAGCATGCATTCCAACACCCTCCTAGCATATTAAAACACTCCTATACACCCCAAGAACCATAACGCATCATTCTAATGCCCAACGTAACTCCCCAACGTTAAAACGCAACATTTCGCCTCCAACGAGGGCTCCAATTCAAGTTAATCATCAAGAATATGTTCACCAAGGTTTCCAACACTTCTCACACCACACATGGACTAATTTCATGCAAAATAAACATAAACCATAATTAAAACTCAATTTATAAGCATATGCAAACTTGTCCCATTCAAACCCGAAATTTGAAATTCATAGCTCAAGCTAATAATCAACCTCTTTTTCATGATTTAACATCAATTTAATACTTCCCCAACACCCCAACAAGGTTTAATTCACATGAGGAAAGCTGGAAATTCAACTTACCTCTCAACCCCTTCACAAGCTCCAAACTTCGTCACCGCAAAACTGAAAGTTTCTGTAGCAATCTAACACTTCCACGCTACTTGAGGGACCCCATATACCGACCTAGAAGCGTCAAATAATCGAAAACACGAAAAAAATGAAATTTCCCCCTTTTGCAACAGTAAACCCGAGACCTCTTGTTGTTTGCTCTCCCTCTCTTATTTTTTCTAAGTGTAGAATGTTCTACAAGATCAGCTACATATAATATATATATATATATATATATATATATATATATATAGGGGATGGTCCTCCCCTTACATCAATCACAACTTGCCACATACACAAGACCCCACAACAATTTAAATATTTAAGGAACATATTTTGAATAAATATACATTTGGTCCTAAACTTTTCCAATTGGACCAATTAAAGATTTACGATTCCTAACCCCCAAGAATAATTTATGTATGTAAAAGAAAATCCACTTGGTCTCAACCTTTAAAAGAAACACTTAAGTCCCGAATTGTTCGAAATTTCCAATATTTATCCAAATTTCACAATTATTTCAATATAGAAATAATATAGTTGTACAAATAATTATGAGGATCATATATTTATCATATACCCTAAAAATAAAATAAAGTAAAATCAAATCATTTAGATAATCAGCTGGATTCGAGCGGTAAGTCATTCATGTTTAATAAAATATTAAAAATTCAAAATCTAAATATATAATACCTTTAGTAAGAAATTAACACCTTACCCTCAAATTGAGACTTCACGATATAAATTTCAATTTGCGGAACTTCAAAACGTGTTGAGAAAAAAAAGCAAAATAGAAACATTTATATCAGAGATGGAGATGTCAGAGTAGAAGCATTAATGTCAGAATAAAAGCATTTATTTGCATTTCTAATTTGATGAGTTTAACAATTTTTTGTCGGTTTGAATTATTTATTTACTTTATTATAATTAATAATTAGTCAATATTTGCACTAAAAGAGCAACAACCCTTCGGAAAGCCTACAATCCTTCTCACAACTTTTCAAAAAAATTACATCTCCTTGAAAAACTCACAACCTTTTCAATTAAATATTACCAAAGATATACATGATAACAATCATAATGGGAATGCAAATTAAATATTACTATGTGATTTTATTTTTTAGCAATCACTTTGAATAAAAATAAAAGAAAAATATTTATAAAATTGAGAAAAATACATAAATATGAATATTAAAGTAAAAAGGATATCATATCACATTTTCTATTTTAGCATTAGTATTTCACTAGTAGACAGAGTCGGGGCAACAAATAAATATATTTGATTGTTCTTACACTCTAATTTATATGACTAAATTTAAATTTAAAATATGATATTTCATTCGTTTTAATTTGGTTGTATTTTTTTAAAAGAAATTTCTCTTTGAGAAGATAAATATTGATGTGGTTAAGGTGTTTTCAGGAAGATAAATTTTGAGTAGCTCAAGATGGATCTTGGAAAGACAAATTTTGAGTGGCTCAAGATGACCCTTGAAAACACAAATTTTGAGTGGCTCGAGGTGACTTTATTTTCATTTCTTATTTGATGAGTTTAATAATTTTTTGTTGATTTGAATTATTTATTTACTTTATTATAATTAATAATTACTCAATATTTGCATTGAAAAATGTAACAACCCTTCAAAAAACCTACAATCCTTCTCACAAATCATCGAGAAAATCACAAATCCTTGAAAGACTCACAACCTTGGTTAGTTTAGAGGGGCTAATTGAACTTCGATGTGACTAGACACTATGAAAACTATCATTTCCTTCTCCATTCATCTCCCAAGGAATGACTTAAATAAGTGTATCAACATCCAAGAAAAATTTTGCTATGTACGAGGTATACTGCATGGGACCTGGTATATCAACTCACCTTATTCAATTCATTTTTTCTGTTTCCTCCTTTTCTCTTCCTCTCTCTCTCTCTCTCTCTCTCTCTCTCTAATCTCTCTAAATATATATATATATATTGAAACTAATTTTATTACCATAAATAAGTTATCTTTTATCTTTTTTATTTTCAAATAAAAATATGTAGTATTTTCTTGTAATATTATTTTTATTATTAAATAACTGTATAAAATACTAATAATAAAATTTAAATTTACATAATTGTAATAACCTTCCAAGTCATTTCTGTGGTTCCGCAAAATATTTAGTGATTTGAGAATTTACACAACCACCTTGGTCTAGTTGTGACTTATGACAAAGATTCTTTGGGTCGTTTAGTGAATCGTGTTCAGGGTAAATGACACATTATAACCGCAAATGAATTGTCTGGTAAAGTCCTAATAAATGGCCTTAGAGTGGAATTCTGACGATTCAATCAGAACTAGAATGGCCAAATTAGGCTAGGAGCATGTTCGGTGCAATTATATTGAGTTTTACAAATTAGTCGCGAAAATGGGCCAATAGTTGATGTCATTGGTAAATGTGCCCCAAATGGAAATTCTAACAGTACCATTAGATCTGGAACGTGTATTTTGGTCTAGGAGGACCTTTCGTTCAATCTTCGGGGGTTCCGGGTATATTTTGGCCCCTTTTGATAAAATTCGATGGTGGAAAATGAGACCCACGTTGGAGTAAAACGACCTCCAATGGGAATTTCGACTACATTGTTTAGTCCAGAATATCATTTCCGATCAGATTTCATATATGGATTGTACTTTTTGACTCGGATGAGGTCGGAACATCGAAATTAAGTTTGAGCAATTTCTGAAGATTAAAGGTGGAGCGGCTTACGTGGCCCAGCCTAATGCCACCATGTTGTAGGCAGTGTATAATTAAAAAGAAGGAAAAAAGGTGTATATATATGGAACATTTCTAGTAAACGTAAAAAATCATACATACAACTTTGGGCGATGGTTTCTCTCCCGCTTGTTCTCCGATTTCCCCAATTCAAAAGCCTAACTTGTGTATTGTTTTGAGGAGAACATTGTGGAAGTGCCAAAAATGATCTAGGTGTGTCTTTGAAGTAAAAATCCTTGGTTTTTAGCTATATTTTGAGTTTGTGTTTGGAAACTTCGACATGTGATTTCTTATCCGTTTTGAATTCAATCTTGGTAAATTTTGAAACTATTATGTGTGTTTTGCGAGGCACATATCATGGTAATGTTAGAATTAATTGATAGACCTCCGTTCGATACGAAAATATTAATATAGCTATGGATTATGTTAGAATTCTTTGGAAAATTTTGAGTTGCGATATCTCGACCACTTCTCATTGGAATTAAGTGAAATGTGGGTCTAAATTATACTAATTTTCGATACCTAAATTATGGAATATTTAGATACTTTTAATTTGATACTATTTTTAAGACATTTGGCTGAGAAACTACTGTACATATATGTTATATTTGGATAAGAAATTTCATTTATTTTTGGGTTGTTTCTGATTATTCTAATCCTCTTTTGAGCTCATTTTTGGCTATAGGCTCGGGGTGACATGAGGATCAATTTACAAGGGTTGTTCTTGTATTTTGGGCATGGGCCTCATTTGCTCCGTTTTAGTCGCAATTGATCTAATCTTCCCATTTCTTGAGATATTACAATCAAAATAGTCATTTTATGTTATGATTCAATTTTTAACAGTTGAGCAGCATTTGGAGGTGGTCAGACAGGGTAAACTCATATGGACTGATCCGGAGCACAGGGATTCGCCTTTCAGGTAGGCTAGGCTTTCCTTACCCATGGATTGAGCTGAAATACATGTATATTGGGAGATGTTTGTGGTTGGAAGTCCTGAGTAAGATATGTATATATGTCGCGAAGCTTAATGTTAGTTATATTTTCTGCTATGCATTTTAACATTGTTATCATGATTCGTTAACACATGTCTTCCTCGATAGTCGTTGTACTTAGTATATGTGGTAACTATCGTTGTTTTGGGATACTTGTGATTGTTATAGACTGTAATAGTTGTGACCACTATAGTAGCTGAGTTCTGGCACCGTAGAATCGCGAAAGGTCTAGTAAAGGTAATGTCATGAGACAGGTATGTATTCTGGCTTAACTCCTATCTCTATGAATGTATAGCTTGATGTTATTAAGATATGCTAGCTGTGAAATTGTTATTGATTATGTACTATGTTGTGGATTGACTCTGGTATAGATATGATTTTAATGCGCCGATTTGTTCTAGATACATATGATACAGCCGTACTGTGGACTGATTTGATATATATATGACTGTAATGGACTGGGTTATTTTTGATATTTATGTTATACCTGTCAATTATTTTTGGGTCGAAGGCCCTGTTGATTATTGTTTGGTCTGGGACCATATTGATACCTTGGCTCTGGGACCCTGTCATTTATGCTCTGACTTTTTGTTTTATCGGGGCCTAGACTTAAGATAACGCTGCCCTAGATACACTACGCGTAGAGCCATATAGATACTTGGCTGATTGCCTATATTTACTTAACGTACTTATGATTGACTAGAACGTGGTTTATTTGGCTTTGGGTGGGCATGACCCTACATTACTCTGCGAGATATATACTTCTGTGTACAGTTGTTAGTCCTTATGTATTTATTCTCCTTACTTGAGGATGGGATTAACAAGCGTTATCTTAGAAATAGTGACATATGGTTGTGTGAGTTGGATTGGGTGGTATATATATGTATATTATGAGTGTTGTCGCCAACGTTCACTCTAGGCATAATATGACTTTGGAGTTCCAGATCGGGACAGTTTGATTGAGTAAGGGACTTTTTGATACCTCGAGCCTAGATGACACTCTCCGTCGCTATTCGAGCTCCAGTGGTAATGTCTGAGTGTCTGAGACCTGGGAGTCGTGCCTCGTAGTCCGAGTCCGGTGACCATGGCTGAGATGCTGGGTGGCGGATGCTGATTCTAAGGTTCAAGCACTAATTGATTATTCCTGAGTTTGAGGGCCAGTTGACTATTCCTGGGTTCAAGGCCCAGTGGATTATTCTTGGGTTCGAGGTCTAATTGACTATTCTTGGGTTTGAGGCCCAATTGATTATTCTTTCATTTGAGGCCCTATTGGTATGTTAAGGAGATTCTTTCTCCCCCAAAGGATATATCCCACCGTTTTATATATTGTCAGACCATCTGGCCCTAACTGACTGGCCCGACCAGCAGCCAGGTCGGGAAGGGGGTTCGAGGTCTCATTTGATAGTATAAGGGTACGAGGCCCCATGTGATACTGGTTACTGGATGGGCTGGGGACCCGATTCATTACCTGTAAATCTACACATCTATACATACCCGAATTGTGCGTTGGTGTACCCTCTGGGCTTATGGGGCATCCAGGGTTATATACTAGGGCCTTACACCCACGTACAGATGAACCATGGATCATGTGATATTAGGAGTTGGGTTTCATGGTGGTTTTGTGAGTTATATGGTGATTCTATCAGTTAGACTATGTATGAGTATAACCTTTGGATTTATAGGGGCCCAATCGGCATATAATCATAAATATTAGGGCCTTGAACCCATGTACAACACTATGTCTCAGCCCGATGACAGTTATGGTTTTGTTGGCTACTCGTGTTTCATCAATTATTATCATTGCACATAATTTGTGTTAGTTTAGTTGGGGTTTTATGATTCTCCAGACATGCATACTCCGTGATCAGAGTTCTGATTTGCAACATTTATTGCAGTTCTCTATATTTGGGCCTTCCAAATTTATAGTACTTCACTCGATCGGCCGATGATGCCTACTGGATGCCTGTTACCAGCACTTACACCTACATTTTTGCATTATCCCATGGTGTAAGTCCAAGTACTAGCCACAATCGTTGGGTTAGAGGTTTACGGGAGATTTAGGAGACATTAGTAAGCAACACCAACTCTAGATATTCTGCAGTCTCCTTCTATTTTGACGGTCATCTTTTGTAAAGACACTGGCCTTGTATATGTAGTTGGATATATATGGACTCAGTGTCCTCGCTGAGATTTGCCAAAATGCATGGGATTCACCTTGACTTAGCACTGAGGGTTTCCCCATCTCACCGGGATTCGCCTAACTCAGTTGAATTCTGACCCATATCGATAAGTTGACATTAGAGTGTCTCTGATACCACCTTATGTAACAACCCATTTTAAGATGAGAAGTCCCATATCGACAAAAACACAAGAGAGATCATGGGTATCGATATACTGTGAGGTGTCTTTTGGGGTGAGCACAAAGGGATAAATCCATGATGGGCTTGGCCCATGAGCGGACAATACTTCCCAGTGTTAGGCCATGTCATTACAAGTGGTATCAAAGTAAAAAGTTCAAGTGTCCTAGGGATTCTATAAAGTCATGTCTAGTAGAGACTTGTTTACGTGTGTGTTGTGCACCACACTTCATAAGCAAGAGGTTACAAGACATTAGGAAGTGTTACTCTTTTTCTATGATCGGATTTCGTGCAATAGAGTTTTACTATATGAAAATCTTATTCTAATTCACACGTTACATATTTGCAGAATATGCCTCCAAAATCAAGTATTTCTCAGAGAGATGCCTCAACCCTAACAGGTGAGAACTCCCAACTAGAGGTCCCAGTTCAAACAAATACAAGGAGACGGGGTTGACCTGCCAGGACTGTGTAGGTGCCACAAGACCCCCCTGTATAACCACAGTCGGCTCCCACTTCAGAGGCGAAGTTTAGGGGAGGCATTACCATGCTTACTCAGATGTGGCCTCCTAGGGAAATAGTCGAGGTCCTCAAGATCCGAGTTCCAGTTCCCAAGAACCTCACAGCTACACTAGGCTCATAGACTTCTTGATAATGAATCCGTCAGTGCACATAGGGTCAAAGGTCGAGGAACACTTGCAGAATTTCATCGATAAGATTATAAGGTTTTGAGGTCCATACATGTTAGTTGAAGGGCTTGAGCTTGCCTCCTACCAGCTTAAGGATATGGCAAATGTCTGGCACAACCAGTGGGAGGTTGGTCGAGGTGAAGATGTTGAGCCTGCTGAGTGGGATGAGTTTGAAAGTACTTTCCTCGATCACTTCTTTCCCCAAGAGTTGAGGGAGGCCAAGATTGAAGAGTTCATGAACTTGAAATAAGAGGGGATGACCGTAAAGTAGTACAACCTCAAGTTTATTAAGCTGTCTAGATATGCTCCAGAGATGGTCTAATATATAAGGGAAAGGATGAGGATAATTGTGTCTGGGTTGGGTAGACATGCAAAGAGAGAATGCAAGGCAGCATTACTGATTCTGGGCATTAACATCTCTAGACTCATGGTTTATGGCCAACAAACTAAGGAAGATAAGAAGAAAGACAAAGAAGAGCACTTGAGCAAGAAAGCCAAGTCAAATGGGCACGTGTCTAACCAGCACAAGTAGGATAAGAGGGACAGGTCTTACTTTCAAAAGAGGTCTTCTTACTATGCACCCTCTGTAGCTAGTGCGCCAGTCTAACAAAAAAGTATGATCAGAATCAGGAGTCTTATGGTCACCAGAATTTCAGGGCTCTCAATCCCAAGCTAGTGTGACCCAAGGTTCGAGGGGACAACCACCTTATGGAAATGTGGAAAACTTCAACTGGGTGAGGTCGTCTAGGCACAAAAGCTTGTTACATATGCGGACAACCTGGTCATTTCCAAAATGAGTGCCCGGGGAGAAGATGGGGTGAGGGAGGCAATAAAGCATAGTCATCCACAACTCCATAATAGGCAGTCATCCGAGGCACCACTACTGGTACAGGAGGTGGGACAAACCATCTTCATGCCATGGTGTAATCATTAAGATCAGGAGGTAGCACCGGTTGTCGTTATGGGTATGCTCCGAGTCTTTACTTTTGATTGTTATGTACTGCTTAATCCTAGTTCCACTCTATCTTTTGTAACTCCCAATATGGCTAGTAGGTTTGAGATTTTTGCAGAGTGTTTACTTGAACCTTTTCTGTTTCCACTCCTACTAGTGAGTCTATCCTAGCTAACAGAGTCTATAGAGATTGTGTTGTATCTATCTATCTATCTATCTATCATAGAGATACCTTAGCTGACTTGGTAGAGTTGGAGATGGTGGATTTTGATGTGATCCTATGTATGAATTGGCTTCATTCCTGCTATGCCTCTATCGATTGTGGAACCCAAATTGTTAAGTTTAAATTCCCCAATGAACTAGTCCTATAGTGGAAAGAGAGTCTGTTGTACCTAAGAAAAGTTTATCTCCTATCTTAGAGCCAGAAAGTTAATCTCTAAATGTTGTATTTAGCACCTTGTGTGAGTCAAGTCTGATAATATTGAGTCATCTACTCTAGAGTCAGTCCCGATTGTGGATGCGTTCCCTGAAGTGTTTCCTGAGGATCTGTCTGGAGTCCCTCCTAATAAGGAGATCAACTTTGGAATTGATGTTCTCCCCGATACCCAACCAATTTTAATTCCACCATATGGCATGGCCCCTGCTGAATTAAAAGAGTTGAAAGAGCAATTGAAGTACTTGCTAGAAAAAGGTCTCATAAGACCTAGTGTTTCTCCTTGGGCTGCTCCTATCTTATCCGTGCATAAGAAAGATGGGTCTCCCAGAATGTGTATAGACTTTCGACACTTGAACAAGGTCACAACAAAGAATAAGTATCCTCTCCTTGGGATAAATGATCTGTTTGACCAACTTCAGGGTGCCACTTGCTTTTCCAAGATAGACCTCAAATAGGGTTACCATCAGCTGAATGTGAGGGAATGTGATATTCCAAAGACACCCTTTAGGATGAGGTAAATTCATTTTGAGTTCTTGATCATGTCCTTTAGGTTGACTAATACACCTGCAACATTCATGGACTTGATGAACAGAGTATTTAAACCGTATCTTGACATGTTCGTGATTGTATTTATTGATGACATCCTGGTGTATTTGAAAGATGAAGAAGAGCATGCTAACCATATTAGAGTGGTGTTGCGAACTCTCGAAGATCATGAATTTTATGCTATGTTTTCGAAGTGTGAGTTTTGGCTCAAGACAGTAGCCTTCCTAGGTCATGTTGTCTTAGCTAATGGTATTCAAGTGGATGCCTAGAAGATTGAAGTGGTTAAGAATTAGCCCAGACCGACCTCTCCCACCAAAATAAGAAGTTTCTTGGGGTTAATAGGCTACTATCATAGATTTGTTGAGGGGTTTTCTTCCTTTTCTGCACCATTGACCAATCTAACTCAAAAAAAGGCCAAGTTTAAGTGGTCTGATGAATGTGAGAAGATTTTACAAGAGCTGAAGACTAGATTGACAGCACCAGTTTTGACTTTTCCTGATGGGGTGGAAGACTTTGTGATATATTGTGATGTATCCAGAGTTGGACTAGGTTGTGTGCTTAGGTAGAGAGGCAAGGTGATAGCTTATGCTTCTAGGCAACTTAAGATTCATGAGAAGAATTATCTGACTCATGATCTCGATTTAGTAGCGATGGTATTTGTGCTTAAGATCTCAGCCACTACTTGTATGGAGTTGATAATTTACACTCCAAAAGGAATAGTAAAGCGGTCATTTATCAAATATAGAAATCAACCAGAGTTAAGGTCAATCCCATAGGGAATGTGTGAGAATATATCTATTAGCACTATTTTTAGATATAATATCTATTCCCGAAACAAAAGTGCATAAAGTAAATGAGGGTTTTGGTTTTTCGAACTAAATTACTAAAATAAAGTAGTAAATGAGTGCAAGGACAACTAGATTTCGGACAATATATATGTGAATCTAGGATTGTGTTCCCCTTGACAAGTAATGCGATAGCCAAATCTAGTGGTATACTCATTCATGATTATGTATATAAGATCTAACAAGTTATTTAACATGTAATTCACCTTTCGATCCTTCTTAGATGCTTATCATTCATCACCTTTTGATCTCAGAATGTATATGTACTAACCCTTGTTAATCCCGAAATACACTTACCTTTCAGTCTCACGTACTTAGACATGGTTACAAACCCCGAATTTCATCATAGAACTCTTTTCCTAATCAAAACATTCCTTTCGGGCATGTAATGAATAAAGTCTTACCCTAATGTGTCGATTCATCAAGGAAGAAACTATAACGAAGATTACTATGATATATACACTAATCAATCCCGAGATTTACCCCATATTTGCCTATCTTAGTGATTTGTCATGGTTCCCACAACCCTAGTTGTGGGTTTACCCTAGCATATTCAAGAAAGAAAAGGCAGAATGATACAAAGAATTCATAATAAATGACTTACTATTAAAGAATCAATGAATCCATGAGTTATAATGTTGAAGTAGATAAGCAAAATCCTAAAATCTTGTGAAATCTCAAGGAAAATAATGTTTTTTCTAGTGTTTTCTCTCTAGCCGTCCAAAATAGCTCAAAATTGAAATAGAATAACTATTTATACACAAAGAAAACCTAATCCAAATTAAAAAAGGAAAATCCGTCGGCATGGACACAGGCCACCACACGGCCCGTGAGACTGTAAATGGACCGTCAAATGGTGTAACACCCCACATTTTTCATGTACTAATGCTATTTAAATAATTCATATTATGATTTGGTCAAATTTACGTCAATTGTTGAATGTTCTTGAATCTCGTGTTAGTGGGCGATATTTGAGTCTAAATGCTTAAGAGGGTTGATGATGTATATGTGTTAGAGTTAAATTGAGGATGTACCATCTCTAAGCTAAGTAAAATAATTATGGATATTATATGGCTTAATAATCTAGTAGTTGAGTTACCTACTTTCTTAGCTTAAAATTGATAGCTAAACGGAGACGAGGCTCGACGCTGAATTTGTTCAAGTTTGATTATGAATAAATTCCATGTTAAGGATGTAACTTTGGCCCATGTATTAGTATCATAAATG
>JAOTQR010077965.1:0-11694 GCA_025774065.1 Solanum ossicruentum
AAAATATCTTATAAGGAAAATATCTTATATTTGGAAGGTAGCTTTGTATATATTGGGACTTTGCATATTGTTTATGGGAAAAAAAAAGGATTCCCCTTCTTTCATTACTGTCATAAAAATTGAAAACAGATCAACCAAGCAATCAATTATTTTGGTATCCCATTTTGGTTAAACTCAACACACTTTTAGCACGAAGGAAAAAGCTATTTTTGAAAACTTATTTTTAAACTTTTTCATTTTTGATTGGTAATTTTTTTTTAAGAAATTGTTTTCTCTAAAAAAGAATAAATTTTATAAAAAATATTTTTTCCAAAAATAACAAAAAAAAAATCACAAATAATATATCACATTAATTATCTCCCCCTCACCCTTCAATTCACTCCTACCCTCATTCTCTGGATGGAGTGCATGGGGCACAAATTTAAAATAATCAAACTCTAACGGTATTAAACATCGGATGGAAAATCCTAAAAAGAAATACTCTATCCATTTCAATTTATATGATATAGTTCGAATTTTGAAATTCAAACAAATCTATATTTGATCATAAATTTTTCATTTATTTTTTAAATATATTAAATTATTAATTATTATTACTTATAATATTTTTTTATTTATTTTATAAATATATAAATTTTATGCTAAAAAACTTTAAAATTTTATCATAAATTTTTATCAAATTTAAACCATCTCAAGTTTCGGAAACTAAGAACTGTTATATTCCCTTATTTAATAAGATACACTGTGGTGCCTGCTTTCATGGTGCAACATCCATGTGTCATCATGTCAAAATCAAAGACCATGCATGGTGGGTATCTAACAAAACAATTTCCTTCTTACAACATCAACACCATACTCCCGTGCCTCAAAAGGCTCCCGCTCATTGAGGGAGGATCGGAGGTACGCAGTCTAATTCCTATGTTTAACAATTTCCTTCTTATTTTCCATTTTTCATTTCATTTAATTTTCCCTTTGTTACATTCTTGAGGCAGTCTCATCTGTTTAAGCAGACAACATTCAACATATTTATTTGAGTAATTTAAAGATATTTCATAATAATTTTAAATTATTTTAATAATAATTTATAACAATTTAAAATATATATATAAAAAATTTTTGATATCACATAAATTGAGATTAAAAAATTATTTATATTAATTATTTTTTTGAACAACTTTCAATCGGCCAATAAAAATGATTTGTGAACGTTTTAATTTAATCTTTTCAAGACGACTGCATATTAATATATTTATTTTAATGACTTTATAATATTTCTTTAATTATTTATAATTTTGTATTATCTTCTAAAATATATATAAAAAATTTATTAATATTATATAAATTAAAAATTTAAAAATAATTTATATTGAACGCGTGAGTTCGGCCGCTAGTTGCAACAAAGGAGCGAGTAAAACATTAAAAGGACAACCACTGAACTTTTCATTTTGGATGAATTTTGCAGAACCCCTAAAACCCCACTCCTCCTACTGAGCAATTTTCTGGTAATGGCGGAACTCTAAAACTCCAAACCTTCTACAACAATGTCGCTTACCCTCTCAGCTCTCTCATCTTCAACTCCTTTTCTCAAGAAAACCCAGAAAATATCCTCAAATTTTGCTTTAAACGTTTGCCCACGTACTCAGATTCTTGATTTCCCCTTATCTACAGCCAGAATTAAGCCTCTCCAACTCGAATCGACACAAAAATATTCCGGGCTTTTCGGGAGTAAATTTGTGTTTCCATTACCAAGGAAAAATGGGTTTATCGCGAAAGCTGAGAGTAGTGGAGTAGATAACGGAAACAGTGTTGACAAAGCTGAAAATGAGGTTCGTGGAGAGAGCACAATGCCTTATAGATTCAGGTACTTGACTAAAGAAGTTCCTGAGAAGCCTGTTCGATGGCCTTGGTTCATAGGTATGTCAAAGAAGCTCTATTGTATACTCATTCTGGTTTAATTTGTTTGTCTCGTGTTGACTTGTCACAGAGTTTAACAAGATAAATTCTGAAAAAGAGAACTTTTTGAATTAGGATGACTAGTGTCCCCTGATAACCTAGGCTTGGCGGCGATAAGGCTGACATGGTATCTCAATAACTGGGAGTTGATGCTACTTGTAAAAAATTTTTGAATCAGATGGTGTCAAACTATAAATATATAAAATGTAGCAAAATGTCATTTAATCTTGTGGTATTAAAATTGTCACGTGGAAAGTCGTAGGTAACGAGTTGTTCAAAAAGGAAAGAAGCATTCTTTGAGAAATACACAAAAAAGAAAACTAAGATGAACTAATTTAAACAGATGGAGTATTCCTTTTGTTCGAGATTTTTTTCCCCAAATAAAGCAGAAAAGTTATAAATGCTTCATAAAGTCGACCCCAAGTAAGCATAGTTGATTGGTTGATACGCCTTTTAGATGGCCTTCATTTGTAGGTCTAAAGCTCTATTGTGTAGAAAAATGGATATAGATTATTCATATAGTCGGCCCCAAGTAAGTGCAGTTGATTGATTGATATGCCTGTTTGATTGGTTTATAGGTACGTCAAAAGCTCTACTGTGCGTTCCTTTTTGGGACAACATTTGCCCCAAATAAAGCAAACTGTATCTACATGATTCATATAGTCAATCCTGAGTAGGTGAGTTGATTGATTGATATGCCTGTGAAACTAATCGTTTGGTAGTCTGATTGTACTCTAGCTTTGGTATTGTTGTATTAGGATTCAATTGCCCTTAGTTCTCAAGTTCAAATCCCACACTAGGTTGAATTATTCTCATTTGTCCCTAGCGTTGGTGGACATAGTTATCCAGTACGTGTGCTGGTGGTGGGAGGTAGCAAGTACCCCGTGGAATTATCGAGGTGTGCAAGCCGTCATGGATACCACGGTTATATAAAAAGAATTGGATTCCTTTACACAAAGAAAAGAAGTCAGCTTTTGTTTTCTGTTTTGCTTAGTTTAATGATTCAAATGCTGCTGTTTCCTAATGAATCAGAAAGGGAACAGATAAAAAGAAATTGAGATGAGGATAGATATCATTCTGTTAAATGAAAGAAATTAAAAAAAAATGTTCCCAGGCATATGAATCGAGGTCAACCGGCCTATAGTTTGAATTTCAAGTTACTTTCCTTTTCTGTGGGTCTTTTTCCAGCAATATGTTAAAGTCTAGCTTAACAGTGGAAAACAACATTTACTACAATGTTGGTTTTAAGTCTTAAGAGATCATAAAATGTCAAACGGATGCAGAATCATGGTAAGAATAGTCGGAAAAGAGCGGAAACTTACTGCAGAGAGTTAAAATCAGTCATAAAGTCCTGAAATTGTTAACAACAATATCCATTGAAGCGTCAAAGGAACAAGGAAGGTAGTTAGAAGATGGAAAACAAAAGACCTCTTTTCAGAGTTCTTTTGCACTCTTCAATACAATGAAAATGGAAGATACATCAGCTTTATAGCAATACAAGGACAAAATAAAGCAGTAATTATTACATCTGAAACTTCATTCAGAGGGAGATGGGGGAACATTGCTCATAAAATAGCAAAGTTCATATATGAACCAGGAAGAACACAGGAGCAGCAGAAAGTGATTACTAAGAAACTTGAATCTTCATACAAAGAAGGCGATGTTCTAACTAGGTGGATGGCGGAGTACACAAAGAAGGCGAAGATACAATACAGAGTAAATGGCATCAAGATATCTGGAGAGACAAAAACCTCTGACAAGTATCTGTTGAACAGGTGCATAGCCGACAAGTTTCAACATGGCTCTCTGAAACACCACAACGAACTATGTGAGAAGATGGGCAAGTAACACCTGGAAGACAGAGGTGTCAATGTATACGCTATGAATGATGGCATGTTTCTCGTCGAGCTCCTATTACGGACAACAACAGAGCATGTCATTGAGGGTGAATGGTCTTGGAAGAGAATGTCACTGAAGCTAGAATGGTGGAGCCAACTACCTGATAAGAGGGATTGGGTATGGATCAGAGCTATAGGGCTTCCTTTAAATATGTGGTCAGAGGAAATCTTCAAACTGATCAGAGGGAGATGTGGAGGCTCTATCAAGATGGAAGAGGAAGCCACATTGAAAAATCATCTTCATTGGGCCCACATCAAGGTGAAGCGAGATAGGTAAGAGTTCCGAGAGAAATAGGAGTTAACGATGAAGGTTTCATCTACCAAATTCCGATGTGGTGCGAGTCGTCGGTGATGGTAGAGAAATAAGAGGCAAAGAAAGAGGCTTCAAGGTGTTCTCCTGTGGGCAATAGAAAGTATAAGCCTTTTTGATAGAAGAAGTGACGTATCCACCACTGCCAATCCACAGCTGGCACATGTGGGGATATCGAAGGAAGGTGGATCTCTGAAAAATGTCACACGTGGAAAGGGGGAAAAGGACAAAGGGCCACTCACAGCAACTTTGGGCTGAATTATTAGAACAAATCAATTAGGCCTACTGGACCCAATTGTTATTTTCGTATCAAAAGCCTCAAATGCAGAAGCCCAGTTGATGGACATAATTCTTTTTTTTTTTGATTTGCACCGGGTGTTCGAGTCTCTTAGAGCCCCGGCTAATCACGGGGGTGCACAGGCCCTCGGCAAGGAGTTTCCCGCAAGTGCACGACGTTAATTCAGGTTTTACCCAGTCCGATGGCCTCAGAAATTGTTTGCACCCAGTGGTTTTCGATCTTGAGACCTTGAAAGGGAGCAAACCCCAAGGCTCAAGTCTATTACCACCAGGCCAACCCTTGAGGGTTAGTTGATGGACATAATTAACATCAAAATATTGGCCAATACATAGGATAAAGCGACCCCTAACAACCAATAGTCAAAGGCACGCTTAAGCCCTGAAGCGAGGCTCAAAACGTGTTGATCGCTTCGCCTTGCTTTATTTGTGCTTCAGTGTCATCATCAAGGTTCCAAGGCAAACTTTTCCTTGCCAATGAGCCTCTTCTGAAAAAGTGGCACTAAACAATTGATATTTTACTTTATCATAATTTTTTTCAATTTCTTTGGTCATATATTTGTCATTCATGTTTATAATTATTAGTCTTGAATTAAACATATATATTTGTATTTGTTGCGCCTTTTTTAAAATTAAAGCGCATACTTTAGCACTTTGCCCTTAAAGCCCCAATGGATCTTAGGGCTTTTATGTGGCTTTTGCCATTGATAACACTACTAACGACTATGAAGAATTGGGGAACTAGTTGGGAGAAGGAGAAAGTCAAGCAATTGAGTGCATACCAACGATGGTTATTGCACAATTAGTAGTTGAGTTACAAGTCAATCAGGAAGAAGAAAGAGAGAGACAGATGAAAAAGTGAAGGAAACAGACACAGTAGCAAAGGAAGCAATACCTCTGAAAAATTCAATTGCCAAAAGGAGAGTCACAATATCTTGACCCCTCTGAATGGATTCAGCAGCATATTATGAGGTTGAGCACAGAAGTTGGAGTAGACTTCAGAGGACGTGAACAAACAACAAAAGAATTATTCCAGAAAATAGACAACAAAAGCAGGAAAGTGCAGAGAAAAAAGGGAAATCATCAGTGTATGAGTTGAAAAAGGCTGGAGATAAATTCCAATTTCATAATTAATTGCAGTAGAAATGGTTGGGGGGGGGGGATATCTAGCCATCAAGATGCAATGAAATTAAATATGCTAACATGGAATGGTAGGAGGTTGAATTGTGAAAAAAAGAACTGTGATAAAAGATTTGCTGCAAATCCTGAAAAGCCGATGTAATGTGTCTGCAGGAAACTAAGTTAGAAGGGAACATTGGGAAAATGATAAAGGAAGTGTGGGGAAATAGATGGTCAAAATACGTTCAACTAGAGGCTAGTGGCACTAGAGGAGTTGTAGTGATCATTGGGACACTAGGGAATGGAAAAGAGAAATCAACAACCAGGGCATGTACACAGTTACTTGCTGTCTTACTGGGAACAACCAGGATTTGACAGGAGCTTATGCTCCTAATGGCAGGCAAGAAAGGGAGGAAACATGGTAGGAGATTGGAGCAGCTAGGGGCTTAACTTCAGGTCCTTTGGTGCTTTGTCGACATTTCAACACAGCAAGACATCCCTCTGAATAGAAGAACTACAACAGAACTAACAAAACTATGACATACTCTTCTGAGTTTATTGAAGATATGGAATTAATCGACCCAGAAATGGGTTGGGCCAAGTACACTTGGAGAAAGGAAGATAGACAAAGCAGTGTTGCAAGGTTGGATAGATTCCTCTTTTCTGAGGAGTGGGATACTAGCTTCAGGAAAATCAGACAGTCCATCTTACCAAGGGTTACCTCTGATCATAGACCGTTGTTGCTATAGTGTGATGAGTGGGAAACAAGTAAGGCCTACTTCAAGTTTGACAACTGTTGGCTCCACATAGAAGAGTTCAATAGAAGAGTAAAGAACAGGTAGGAATCTTTCAACTATAGTAGGACTAAGATTCGAGGATATGGATCTATGTATGGAATGGATGCGGGGATTCGGCTAAAAATAATTCAAATATCTATAAATAGAGTTATAAAACTTAACTTATGAGATATTATGTGGAAAACTTGAGCAGAAAAATATTGATCAAGAGGAGAATCATGGAAGAAGATAATGGGAAAGGCAGCGACAATAGAAATATTTATTATATAAGGTATTCCATTTCTTCAATTGAACCTTAGTATTAGTTTTGATTTCATAAATCATTGAAGCAGTCCAAGATTTCTCCCTTAACTTTGGTCAAAGTATCCAAAATCAGTTGACCAGGATCTCACACCCATACCTACACCCATGTTGTGTCGACACTGGTGCGGCACCAAAAATGAAGAGTTCGAGCAACTTAGCCTTGGGAAACCTAGCTGTATCTCAAGGGCCAAACTAAAGGCACTAAAAATGAAGCTGAAGAATGGAGGAAAACAATCCATGGTAATCTAAGAATGCACAAAACTGTTTCACCTGGTTGTTGGCCAAGGAAGCTATATTAACACATGAAAACCTGAACAAACTTACTCAAAAAAATAAAACCTGAACAAAAGGGGTTTTCAGTTATGTTCTAGATGTTTTTTGTGTGAAGAACAGAGAGACAGTGAACCATCTCTTCTTACACTGCAAGTGAACAGAACAGCTGTGGCAGATGTATTTCACCATGAGGAAGATAACATGGATGAAGCTAGGGAGGATTAAAGAGGTTTTGATGAGCTGGAACAGGGATGGACTTGCAAATAGGAAGGAGGAGAGATGGAAAATTGTCCCATCTTTGCATTTGGTGGTCAGTCTGGTTAGAAAGAAATTAGAGATGTTTTGAAGGGAAGCAGAGAAGCATTCAAAGATTAAAGCAGGACTGTCTAGCTTTATATTACTTTGGTGTAAACAGTTAGTTATAGAAGATGGTAGAGAGATTAAGTGTAGTCTGATTGTAAGGACCCTGATGAGGGGTCTGTATATCTGTAATTTTGTTGGACACTATTCTTTTGTGGTAGTGTTCTTGTGGATATATACAAGTAACTGTTAGCTTTCTAAAAAAAAAAAGAATGCAAAAACAAAATGTCCTAGCCCAACTTACAAAGTTGGATAGGATACAAGAGTTGAGATGGTTAATGGAGGAGGAGATTGCTTCAAGGCTCACCCTCAACATTGGGGGGATGATGGGGAATTTTCTAACTACATATTTGGGCATGCCTTTGTGGTAAAAAGCAAGTCCAAGGGGATATGAATGGTGTTTTGGAGAAACGTGAGAAGAAATTGACAAATTGGAAGAGTCAATACTTTTCTAGAGGAGGAAGACTCACTTTGGCAGACAGTGTACCAGATGCACTACCTGCATACATGATGTCTATCTTTCCAGCACCAACAAATGTGATAAATAGGATTGGAGGAGGACTTACCCTTTGGGTTGGCCCAGTAGTTTGGGCTTGGGACTTCCATGTTGTAGGTCTCAACTTCGAAACTCTTGCCAGCGAAAGTAAGGGGTTTACCTTCTGGGTCGAGCTCGTTGCACTAGACTTGCCTAGTGCGGGTTACCTCTCTTGAATGATTTGTGAGCTTTTGCATAGGAGCAGGAGTTTTACCCTGTGCGCATCCAAAGGGTGGTGGCCGAGGGTTCTCATTGTCGTTAAAAAAGTAGAAGAGACAAATTTTGGCAAGGCACTCAATACGAGAACAAATTTCATCTAGTTAAATAGGAATTGACAGTGGGATAGAAAGCAAGAGGGGTTGGAAGGAGAAATATGAAAACGCAAAATCAAAGTCTAATGATGAAACGGTTGTGGAAATTTGGAACAAATGATAATATGCTATCGAAGGAAGTCATTATTGCCATGTATGGGATGGAAGATGATTGGACAACTAACATCCTGTCAATACTATACAACTCCACAGTTTGGAGAGAATCAGGTACAAAGTAGGCAATGTCCAGAAGATTCTTTTTGGAATGACAACTGGATAGGGGATGCACCACTGCAACATCGATATCCAGATCTCCACAATCTCTGTTCCTTTCTTCAAGCCATAGTTGCAGAGATGTGACTGTACAAGGTTGGAACCTAAACTACAGGAGAAACCCGAACGATTGGGAAATGGGTAGAGTAGCAACCTTTTACACCAACAATGACCATTTTCAACAATCTATGTGAGGAAAGGTATACCATAAAATGGAAGAAAGAAAGGAAAGGCACTTTCTCTGTCAACTCAGCTTATAGAGAACTGAATAGATCAAATCACAGGGAGGAGAACTGGCCGTGGAAGATGATATAGAAGACCAAGATCCCATACAAAGTGAACTGTTTTATATGGTTACTGGCTAAAGGAATCAGCGCTGACACATGCAATTTGAACAAAAGAAATTTTCAACTATGTTCAAGATGCTTCTTATGTGGGGAACAAGTGGAGACAATTAGCCTTCTCTTCTTGCACCTCAATTGGACTGAACAACTTTGGAGGATGTCCATCAGCTTGAGAAAGATAAATTGGGTAAAACCAGGGAACATCAGAGGAGTTCTAAACAGTTGGAACAGTGATGGTAATACAATAGCAAAGAAGAGATGAAGATTGTCCCAGCAAGCATATGGTGGACATTATTCAAAGAAAGAAATCGGAGATGTATCAAAGATAAGAAGAATGGACTTCAGAGTTTCAAAAATGAATTGTCTAGCTTTGTTTTATTTTTGGTGTAAACAGAATATTTTGGTGATAGTACAACTTTTTCGAGCCTTCCCTGGGATAAGGAGGTCACTTTTCTCTTGATTCATTGAATGCCACAATCTTGAAGAATTTCTCTGAATCTGATGTGGGTGTACTGTTATGTCTTTGTTTAGACTACATGGTAGGTACATGGGCTGCTTGAAAGGCCTAGTTTCACATATGTTTTTCTTTCTGTTGTAAGCTGGGTAACAATTCTTTTATACAAGCAGAAATAAATGCCCAAACATAGGTTTGGTGGGCAACTTGCTGGGTTAATGCATTGGTTTTAAGAGTATCATTTACTTTTCGATCATTTGGTTTCCTTACAAATATCATTAGGTAGTATATCACATTCTCATTCTGCAGTTTTCATGCGTGGGCCTCTATTTATTAAGTGTTCAAGCAAGATTATAGAGTACTTCACTAACTTGGTAGTTGCTGTCAATATGCAGCATTGGCCTTTCTTCTCTATGCCTGGAGGACTGTATTATGGGAACTGGGTAATTGGAAAAAAGCAGTGGGTGCTGTCCTCCGATTTCCTGTTTACATCTTGAAACTTGCATTGGCCGTTGTATACCATTTCATGGGAGATCAGATCACAGCTTTAATTAGATTTATTGAATCAACAATTTACTCCATTCGAGCTTTCTACTCCGGTGTAGTTGCATACGCACCAGTACAAGAGCTGACAACAATCATTGTTTTGTCATCTTGTGTTCTTGCTATTGGTGAAGCGGCAGTTCCAGATTCTGTGAACAGCCAACCGTACCTTCTTACAGCTGCTGGAATAATGGGATTTGCTGCTGTGAGAGGTTACATCTCCGAGCTGTTCTTTTGGTTTCTACTGTTGGGCATGTTTGCCTTTGCTCGATTTATCAAAAAAAGAGATTATGTGACTTCTGCAATGCCTGCTGCTGCCACATTAGTTGCTGTGGGAGAGCCTTGGGTTAGACTGGTAGTAATGGTTTCTTATGCTGCTTTGGCAATTCTGCAACATTCGAAGACGCCTTTGAACAAAAGTGAAAGTGAACCTACCGGTGCAATTAAGAAGGTACCGTTTCCCCTGATATGTGCTGCATTGGCCATTGGTGTCCGACTTGCTGCAAAATGGGCTGGTTATCGACATTTAACATGGATGATCGTTTGATATGCAACAAGCCTGCCCATAGTTCGTGCTAATAGAACATTCTTAGTTGTTAGTTTCTACAGTGACAACATGTTTTCTCATTTGAGCAAAATTATTTCTTGATCTCTTTGTTTACCTGTCCAGTTATATATATACAGCTTAAGACCTTATTTTCTTTCAAATTATGTTCTGAATGTACTAAAGTTTGTCTTTGTTGCCTCTACCCTATATGAAAATTGCCTCTCACAAACATAAAATACAACACCACACCCAGTAAAATCCCACAGGTGGGGTTTGGGGAGGATAAAATGTACGTAGATTTTACCGCTACCTTATAGAGATAGAGAGACTGTTTTCGAAAAACTCTCGTCTCAAAATCAAGTCCATAAGCAGAAGATACTAGATATGAAGAAAAGAAAAATAAAAGAGAAAAAGGAAAACAACTAATGATGAAAAACAAATGATAGCATGTATAATATGATAAAAATAATATATATAAGACGGATAGAGACAATACGAGATATAAAGACACAACTAATCCTACTAATATATTATATCATAGAGTCAGATATCAATCTATCCTTACTAATCTATTAGCTTTATATCTTAATACGCGACTTCAATTTTGTTTGATGTTACACTTTTGGTCCATTCAGTACCATTGTCATTAGCAAATTATCTCGTATTTAAACTTGTCATTAATGGAAACTGTAACATGAAAGACAGATTATTCAAGAAGGTTAAATTTTATCTCTAAATGTGACTACAATTAAGACCATGAAGCTTTGTTAGGGATCAAGGGCAATAATAAATTGGATAATATTAAGCTACATTTCTCGATTTCAATTTCAAATAAAAAGGATAAATTTAACCTAAGTTTCTTCAGTACAATGTGGGAGAGATAAGAATTGTTTGATACGTAGGATAAGATGAACAAAAGAATCATATGAATTGGGATATTCATGAAATTATTTTATACTATGTTTTGTATGAATAGTTAATCTATATACAATTTTTGAATGTATCATAATTCATAGTCAATAATAACTCATGTATAATTAAGATATTTCGCTTTTTGAGTATGTTTGTATTCATTATTGTAAAAGTAATGCAATTAGATAAATATAAGATATGTATTTATATTATATAACTATAAATTGAAAAAAATTACACTTTATAGCTATAGTTAGAATTTTGATGTTATTTTCTATCTCCTCCTTTCTCTCTGGCAATTTTTTGTAAGATATACAATTATATATCAGTTGCATATATACAATTATTTTGACAAATATACATAGTCAATTTGACAAATATACAACAACAACAACAACAACAACAACATGCCCCAGTGCCTCAAAAGGCTCCCGCTCATTGCGGGGTGAGGGGGGGTCGAATGTACGC